>JAODAL010044752.1:0-32572 GCA_025379985.1 Phyllomedusa bahiana | reverse complement strand
CTGGATAGCCAAAACCCCCGCTAGCTAAACCAACAGCTCACTGCTTTTTTACTGATTTTTAAAACTGTCCCCCCTTTGAATTTAAATTGGTAATAGTTCTCCATGGTTTTAATGGGTTTTGTCGCCCCTTTTCTGTTGGCTGGTAAAAAAGCCCCGCTGCTAACAAAACTCTTTTCTGTTTTTTAACTGTATTTATGAACGTCCCGCCTTTGATTTGTTTGGGTCAATAGTTTCCATAGGTTTTAATGGTTCTGTCAATCCTATTTTTTGGGCCGGTTATGCCGACCAATGAGAATAGCTTTAGAATTTGAATTTTTGTATTTCCCGCTATTCCAATATCCAATTCTTGAATTAGGATTTTTGGAAGTTTTTTGTTTTTATGTTTTTTTTATTTTTAAGGTTTCAGTCTTTTACTGAAAAAGTGAACCCCTTTATAAAGGGATTTTTGATTCTTACTCCGCACCGCATGGGGAATGATTTCTCCTGTTTTCCACCTGTCTCGCATGGAACGATTTTCGGCGCACCCCCGACGGTCCCTAAGTCCCCGCATTTGCGTCCTGTCCCGCACTTGGCCCCCACACCTTGGGAGGCGCAGGGAATTTTTCCCCCGATGTACGAGTGCACCCCTGGGCGGCGAATCTTGGGTGCAGCGCCGCACTGCCCCTCAGTCCCCGCACTGCGCCTAAACACTGGCGGGTGCACGGATTTACCCCGCGATGATGCACTACTCGGGCGGTAATCATAGGGCAGCGCCGCACCCCAATCCCCCACTGCGCCTAACACACTGGGAGTGCAGCGGATTTTTAAAACCGCATTATGAGTGCACTACCTCGGGCGGCGAATCAAAAAGGGCGCGCCGCACTGCGCCAAAGTCCGCTTGCCCCTAACACATGGCAGGGGGGCGGACTTTACACAGCATGTATGACGGCCCCGCTGAATAGTGAAAAAATTTTTTTTTTTTTGTTATTTTTGAGTCCTTTCAATTAAAAAATTACATAAAATCTTTTCTTTTTAACTGGATAAAAAAGAGATAAAAATCCTAAATGCAGAGAGACAATCACTTTTCGCGCAGCTGTGTGGGAATTCCGCCATACCGGAATTGTTTACTGTGTTTGCCCTTTAAGTTTGCCCTCGTCAAGATGGGGGTCGTGTTCAGCGGGGTCCACTTGTTTTGTTCCTGTTCCAGCATTTAAAAACTCCTCAAGCCGACTCCTTTGTTGAGTATTGTTTTAAAGCTCCTGCTGTGCAGTCCTCTAGTGGAACTTTGCTTTTTTTTTGTTATTTCCCACCTTTGCGGTTTCCCCTGCAAACTTGTCCCCTCAATCGCAACTGGTTCTCGCCCTTTTCCCGGTCCGTCTACATTCTGCTCCCTCCTTTTCCGTCTACATCTGTCTTGCTGTCCCCCAAGGTCCAACCCATTGGTTCCCAGCTGTATACACTAGTTCGTGAAGGATACCAACCCAAAAAAAATGGAGTCCGCTGGGGGTAGTCTGAAGCTCGTTTCAAACAGTTTAAAACTGCTATGGAAACTGCGCACGAGGAGCAAGCATTGAAAACAAATGTGATGCTTTACAAAGGAACCAGACTGGTCATAATTCCAAGTGTATGGAAAAACGTCCGGGAAACTACGCAAAACGGTGCCCCATTACCCCGGATGGCCCATGGAGAGTAAGCCTTGACCCCCCACTTCGGTCCCCTGTCATGAGCCCGAAATTGCCACCCTTAATTCGGCGGAGATCGTGAAAAATTCCGGGTTTCCTAAATCAATGTGGCTATACTTCGACGAAAACCCCTGCGAAATTTCCTAAGAAAGATCGAAGGTCCTGTGTTTATTATGTGCTGACGCAAAAAGCCTTCCCGGGGAAGCCCTTTAAATTGGCTCAAGACCCCGGCCCTAAAAATCACCTGGAGGAGTTCTCGACGCCATGAGTCAGATGTTTGAGATCCAAAAACGCGGTGCTACGCTGAAGCTGCAATACTACCCTTGCGCCGGGGCAAACGCCCCGTTGCAGATCATGGGTTTAAGAGGTGGGGCAGTCGACCCAAGGAACGACGCAGCAAAATTGTTTTTTTTTCAGGAAAGGACTCGCATACATAAAGATGAACTTGCCCTGCAGAGGCCCCTTCAGGTTTGGATGCTTCTTAATCACTGCATCCGAATCGTACCCCTTTTGAACGACACAGGGAGGTGGGCTGTCAAAATTTTTAACAAGCAGTCCCTGACACCCCTGCCAGCTTTCCAAAGGAAAACCCAAGGGAAGATCCCAGGACCCGGGGAATTGGGGGCCTAGCAAGGGGGGTTTCCCATAGTAAAACGGAGGCTCAGAAAGAAGGGAGCCCCGGCCCCCGGGAAAGTCTTTGCTTTATTGTGGGAAAGTCTGACCATTTCCCTTATCAACCCCCCTAGCCGCCCACGGAGACTGGTGGCCCCTTTTTGGCCCCAGATAGCTCAATGAAAAATCAATTGCTTGAAAAACTTATTAAAAACACATTTATCCATTCTATCTATGGGTGGCACCTCTATTAAGAAAGAAAAAAAAGACTCCATTACTTCCTTCCCATAAGTTCCGGGTTAACCTCAATGGGTATCTACCTCAGAAAGGTGCCCGGGGGCAAGTGGCAATTTCAGGGACCTGTTTTTTGCTCAAAGCAGGGGTTTAAAATTTTCAAAAAAGACTCTCACCCGTGGTAATGGAAACGTGAGGATCCCCACTGAATCGGGCCAGTGGCCCCAAGAGACGAACCACTTGAGATATTATGATTCCCCATCATCGTGAATCCTGTCTTTCCTATTGATCTTTTCCCCCACACCCCCTGTCTCCTAGGCCTACCTGTACAGCACAGAACCCAGCTAAAACTGGGAAACCAGGGGATAAGTTTCCCCAAACGGGGATGCCCTTCCCTCAGCAACTTTGAACAAACCCCCAAAACCCCAGCTCAAAAAATAAAATATAGGCTACCCTCGGTCAGGGAATTTTGCGGACATCTGCAGCAAACAGAATCAGACAAGCCCCCCCACCCGCCCTTGATTGCCCCATAGACTTGTTTTTCCGGGTGCCCCAAACCTTTTGGAAAAAATCTCCCCCCTTGGAGGCCCTGAATTAAAAGCCCTAAAGGATACATAGAAGAAAACTGGCCAAGGGGGTTCATCCGCCCATCTTCCCACGGGGGGGCCCCCATATTCTTTGTTAAGAAGGAGGGTTTCCCTTAAGACCTTGCATTGATAAAAGGAACTTAACAAATTACCATCAAAAACCGTTACCCCTTACCACTGTTTCCCGAGTATGGAGAGAGTAAAACATGCGAAGATTTTTTCCAAATTAGATCTACGAGGCCCCTAAAAATTTGGGTTCGAATCAGATCTGGGATGAATGGAAAACTGCCTTTAGGCCCTTAGGACACTTTGAATATTGCGGGGCCCTTTTTGGCCTTTGAAAATGCCCCTCCCACTTTTCAACTCTCGTCAATGACATCTTCAGAGACCTCGGGAAAATTTCATAGTCTTTTTATCTGGATGATATCCTGTTTTTTCTCCAACTCAAAGGAAGAACACCAGAGCATGGAAAAGTTTTTTGGAGAGGCTAAGGAACCAATTTACATCAAGATTGAAAATGTGAATTTCATCAGCCCGGATCCTTCCCTTGGGTTCATAATTTCACCTCAGGTCTAAAATGGACTCTAGCAAGATTAAAAACAAATAATAGACTGGCACCCCAGAAAATAAAAGAGTCCAAGTTTTTTAAGGTTTCGCCCAAATTCTATAGACGCTTCTCCGGAATTTCTCAGAAATAATCTCTCCCAAAACACAGTTGAAAAGGAAAAAAATGCTTTTTTTTGGTCCTCAACACAAAATCCTTTTCTCTCCTAAGGGCCAAGTTCACTACGCCCGGGGTTAGTTCATCCTGACCCAGAACTCGCCTTTATTTTGGAAGTAGTGCTTCAACTGTGCTGTAGGGGGTATTCTGTCTCAAAGAACGGGAACAAGATTTATTCTCTTTGCATTTTTCTCCCACGTTTATACCCCTGAGAGGATTTGAGTGGGGGAAAAAAGAACTATTGCTATCGTTGCGTTTTAAAATGGGAAAATCCTTCAGGGGCCCACGCAAATAAAATTTTAATCACTGTACCGAACTGGAATTCGTTAGATCAGCCAAATGTCTATCTCCTCGCCAAGCTTGGGGTATTTTTCTCAAACAGTTCAACTTTGTAATCTCTTACAGGCCCGGTCCCGTAATGGCAAGGCGGATGCTCTAACAAGAATGTTCTCCAAAGTTCCAACCCTACTTTCCCAAGAACACGTTCCCGGGGTCTAAGTTTTGGGAGTAATCCCTAAAAAGACTTGCTTTAAAAAGATAAGAAGGCCTATACTGACACTTTACTACCGACCACCCGATGAGGTACGTGGTGCTTAAAAACAAAAGGGCCCCGGGCGCAACCCATACATCCCCCAAACCGTAGACTGAAAATTTTGGGCTACCCATGATTCGAAGATTGTGGTCCAAAGGGTTTAGAAGACCAGGAATTTTTTTCCCCATTCTTTTGGGGGGCCCCAAAACTTACAGGATGTAAAGAAGTATGGACACATGTGAATCTGTGCGGATGCAAAACCCACGTTTTTCCCAACGGGTTTGTTTCAAAACCTTGCCCCGGGCCCCCTCGCCCCTGGGGGCTTTATCCCGGGCTTTATCGCAGATTACCCACCTCTCAGGGGAAGAAACCATTTTGTGGTGTTGACCGACTCACCCCAAAGGGTGCAATTTAACCATGTACCGGTTTACCCCTGCCAAGGACACCCTGACCTATATTCAAAAGTGTTTCGCTTCATGGTGTTTCCCGGGTGAAGTTTCTCGGATCGGGGGGTCAGTTTTTAAACCAAAATTTTGCGGAGTTTTTGTTCAGCATTAACATTGATTTAAACTATCAAGCCCTTTTACCCCCAATCTAACGGGCAGACTGAACGCACAAATCGCCCGGAACAGTACCTCGGCTTATTTTTAAACCCCAAAAATGATGGGTTGATCTGCTTCCGTGGCCGAATTTCATACTAATTCCCCAAAAGTTCACCAAACAGATCCCTTTTTTTTCAAAATTTGGGGTACCATCCAAATATTCTTTCCCCAAATTCCCCCGCTGTTCCACATATTCCCGCGTCGGAAAGGATCTTGCTTTACAGCAAAATTTACAGCTAAATAAAAGGGGGAAAATAGAGAGGGCCAAAAAAAACAAGAAGATGGCAGATAAAAACATAGGCCAGCACCCAAATTTTAAAATGGGAGATAAGGTTTGGCTTTCCCCCCAGAAATTGAAAAATTAGAGTCCCTTCACCCAAAAAGGGACAGAATTTGTGGGCCCTATAAGACATCAAAATAATCAGCCCGTAAAGGGGCGTCAAACTCCCACCATCTATGAAAACCACCCCGTTTTTCCCGTGTTTTGCTAAAGCCGCCCTGCCCAACCCCCTTTTCCGGGGGGGTTTTTCCCTCCTCCTATGCAGTAGAGATTTTATGGGCAAGAACAGTTTGTTGTGGAGCAAATCCCGGGCTCGAGAATTTTTTGAAACCGTACAATACCCATTAAGTGGGAAAGGGTTTTGGGCCCGAAGGAAATTTAGGGAACCCTGAGTAAAAAAACAAGTCCTCGACTGTAAGACAATTCCACAAAGAATCCGGGGACCAGTCAGGGATCGCCAAGGCCGCTGTTGAGGTGGGGGTTAAATTTCAGGGAAATCCTGCCATCCTTGGGAAATTGTTTACTGTGTTTGCCCTTAATTTGCCCCCTCAAAAGGGGGGATCATGTCTCAGCTGGGTGCCTTTTGTTTCCGTTGCCCGCTATATAAACCCCCCAAGCCGATCTCCATTGCTTGAGATTTGTTGCTCCCGCTTTCATCCCCCTAGCCTGGAACTTTCTTTCCCCTTTTTGTTCCTCACCTTTGCGGTTTTCCCTGCAAACTTGTACCTACAACGCTCAACTGGGCCCCCGACCCTTTCCCGGGTCCATTACATCTTGCGCCTCCCGTTCCTTCTACATCTTCTTCGCGGCCCAAACCCAGTCCAAAAACCCTTGGGGTTCCGCTGTAACCCCTTTATCTTGACAAGTGCTTATCTCTTTTTTATAGTGGTAATGACATTTCTCTGGACAGTGATAAATAAGATTAGACTACACAACAGAGCAAGACAAAGGCAATAAATTAAAAAAACGGGTTTTTATCTTTTTTTTGTAATGGGGGGGGTTGTGTCAGCTTTTTTTCACTTATCCTGCTGGAAAACACTTTCACCCTCAAACTATATCGGGTGGAAAACAGCGTAAATCAAACCTCTCACTGCAGTGCTATTAAGCCACAGAATTTTTATAGAGCATATGTGTCAGCCCGGTAGGTTCCCTCAGGTCCCTTGCTGGTTGTCAGCACACAGAAAGCTGATGTAAATGGTTTTTAGTGGCCAAAAAGACACTTTGGTTTCCTCTCACCTCCCCCCAAAAAACTTAAGTTTTTGTACATTCATCATCCCGGGTTTCCCCAAGGGGATTGTTTAAATCAAGCAGTCACAGTGTGAGATGTAGCCAAAAAAGCCATTCTTTGCCTTTTTTTTGACTCTTCCGTTTTTTGTATCTGTGTTGCACTGGATGACACTATGTGCACTCTAAGCTCAGTGGCAACTTTGTTGAGGCATCTGCTTGAAATCTTTCAATGGTGAAGTACTATTTTATCAATTTTTATGGAGTTTCTTGGTCTATGTTTCAAAAAGTGAAAAAAGCAAGCGAGGGGATTTTTATTCAAATTTAAATTGAGCCCCTAAATGTAGAGGATTCAGGGATCAACACCTGTTGTGAATTTTGCCATTAAGCTCCCCGTTAGAGATCAGCAAGTTGTGCAAAAAGTACTGAAACATTAAGCAGTTGGATTGGTGCATTCTAAGGTTAGTTAAGAGATTATCTTAACATAATTTTTATGTTCATCCTGAAATTTTAACCAAAAGCCAAATATCCCTAACTTTGTGAGTTGTGTAGTTACAACTTCTCAGTGAGTCCACCAAAGCAGCAGATACTCATGTTTCTGCTTTAAGTATACTGAGTAAAATAATCACAAAGAAAGGGAAGTACTGGGATGGGTTTGAAGTCAGGCAGTGGAATTTAGAGCCATGAGTCATTTGCATCCATAGAAATGACTGCATCTTTGATAATTGAAGTGATTACTATCTGCCTGCTCAGTCAAGAATATGTTTATCAAACTAGTTCTTAAGATATACACATAGATAAATACCATATAATAAGACCAACATTTGCTGCTGTAGCACTATTTTTCAAAGTGAATAAAATATTTGTTTTCATGTTAAGAGTGACTGACGATGATCTGAATTATTCAGATAGAATGTGATTAAAGTCAACTCTGAGTGCAGTCGGATCTAAAATATGCAAACAATGCACGGGTAAACATATGCATATTTACAATTTCAGGGAATTGTATGAAATTATATTTTCTAGAATGTATTTCAGAAAATGTCTATTTACTGTACCTTTGAGACTCTGTATCTTCCTTATATCTAAAACCTAGTTCATACACCCAAGAGTTGAGCCAGGAGACGTTCCTGAATTAGAAAGTAAAGACTTATCTATCTCCTGTTTTACTAATCCACTGGACCCTTGTTGAAACTAAAAAAAAATGGATTCTAAAAATGCTAATTTTCACCACAGGAAAAAAGCCTTTAGTCGGGAGTATTGTAGCCATGTTTAACTCTCCGTTTTTCAGATGTATCGCTTGGACATCCAATGGTTCAATTAAACCAAACTTAAAGCACCACCAATTTACTGACTAGGCACTGATTTAAGACTACAACAGATTCACCACGAGGGCCTGCATCACGACTAGTGCACCCTTTGGCTGGCATGAAGGTATTCCCACAATCAACATTTATCACAGGATCAATCGGTTCCACAAGGCTGGGACCCCATTGATCAATAGTAAACAGTGCCCTCCATTTCTCTGCACTGCACAACAGTGAGGAGGAGTTTAACAGATGAGAGTACATGCTGCTGTCGTGTTTCGAGCTAAAGGAACTATTGAAGATAGACAAATACAGCACTCATTAATCTTAAACCATCCCATAAATTTGCACAAAGAGACAATGACTATGTTTATTATGATTATTTGATTATTGCACCAAAAATTTGGTGGAATATATTGGTGTAAAGCACACCAACTAATAAATAGTATAAAGTTAGACAAAAGTGTCCAAAAACAAGACCAATTTAACTCCTTAATGACCGTCCACCATCTTTTGATGGCGGGCATTTCAGGTCGTTCGTCTGCAGCAACGTCTTTTGGTGTCGCTGCAGACATCGGAGTTTGCGGCTCCCGGGGTGCCGCAGCTGCACTGAGATCGGGGCTTTACTACACAGCCCTGATCCTAGAGCATCTCCTGCAAGCACTGGGCAGCAGGGGAAATCTCCGCATCCCGGTGCTTTAACCCTTTGATTGCGGCGGTGCGTTACCTGCACCCGGTGACCCGACAGAGCTCGGGGAACAGATGCACAGTAAGCCCTGGGGACCTAGAGTGGCCCCAGAGCTGTCTGTGTATGAAGCCACTGACCAGGACAGGACTGTGTGCTGTCCAGATCACTGCCTTGGTTCAAAGTGACACAGATTAGAATGTATTAGCATATATGAATATGCTAATACATTACTAAGTGAAAAAAAAAAATGTAAAACAGTTCACCCTTCATTGGATTTAAAAAAAAAAGTAAAAAAAAAACAGAAAAAGCGTAAAAAAATGAATAAAAAATAAATAAAATAAAAAAAAATAAAAATAATTGTGCATATATTACACACATAAAAAACCTACACATATTAGGTATCCACACGACCATAATGCCCTGAAAAATTAATATAACAAGTTATTAAGTGGAAATGTGAGGGTTTTTTAAAAAAAATTCGCAATTTTTTGTAAGCGAATTTAAAAATATTCCCCCATAAAGCCAACTTGTCTCGAATGGAAAAAAAAGGGCCCTCAACAACTGGTCATTGAAAAAAAAAAAAAAGATAAAAATGTTTGGTTTACTATTTTCAGTTGTTCGGCCTTAAAGGGGTTAAAGAAAGAACATGGCCTTTCTAGACTCTCTAGCCTTTTTCCACATTTTTCTTTTTGGTTTTGGTAAAATTTTCCCCCATTATTTTTGCCCCCTTCAATGAAAACCCCATGCTTTCACCCCCCAATTCTGAAATAATTTTTTTTTCTGTTTCTTTCAGTGCATACATGGGTTGTATTACAGCTGGGTGTAGCGGCTATGCAAAAAAAAAAAAAAAACTGAGAAATTTTACCTTTTTGTTGCCTTAACCTTGTTACCCCCTGCACTCTTGACAAAATTTTCTTCAACCCCCAGCTTGCATGTCTTAAGCCCCAATGGAAGTATTTATATTTTTAACATTACTTTGATGTTTCTGGATTGTTTTTGGCATAATTTTACACTTTAAATTTAAAAAACTGTATAATTGAGATGGGCAAATTTCTCAAAAATTGATTCGGTCACTTCCGAATTTTCCGACAAAATTTCGTTTCTTCCAAATTACTTTCGGCACAAATGGGGTTTTAAAAAGCAGTTTTTCCAGGTGACAGAGCTGAGGGTTTGTAGAACGTTGTGCCATGCAAAAATTGCAGAGGGAGCTTGGTTTGGTTTTTTACAATGTTGTGTTTTATATGAACGCGATGACTCCCGCCGCTCTTGAACGCTTCACTAAAAAATTCCCCAGGGACTTAAGAGGGCAAAATGCCCAAAAAACAAAAGCGGGAATGTTGTGAAAAAGTCATGCCGCGAAAGCGGGGAAAAAAAAACAAGCTGGAGCCAGGGGGCCCCAAAATTAGTGACAGAGTGTGGAGGTGACGGGCGCGCCACAGCGCATGAGGTCAGGCAGTGGCACAATGACTTTCTGGGGTGGCAAAAAACGAGGAAGCCACAGAGGGCACAATGACTGAGAGGGAGGTCAAGCGGCAGAGTTGAGGTCAGGCAGGGCAAAATGACATTTGGAGGTAAAAAAACAGGGGGGCCCACGAATGGCAAAAATCACACAGGTGGGGGTCACGGCTGCAGCAGTATGAGATCGGCAGGGCAAAATGACATTCTGGAGGGCAAAAACAGTATTGGGCCCAAGGTGGCAAATGTAAGTGTGGAGGTCACGACGCACCCGCATGAGATCAGGCAGTGGCACAAGACATTCTGGGGGGGCAAAAACAGTATTAGGCCACAGAGTGGCACAATCACCAGTGTGGGGTCAGGGCGGCGCGTATGAGATCAGGCAGGGTGGCACAATGAATTCTGGGGGGCTAAACGTATTGGGCCCACAGAGGGCACAATGTACGTGTGGGGTCAGACAGCGCGCGGGGGATCAGGCAGGGGCACAATGACATTCGGAGGTGGAAAAAAACAGGAGGAAGCCACGAGGCACAATGACTGGAGCGGAGTCACGGGGGCAGCAGCATGAGGTCAGGCAGGGGCACAATGACACAGTGTGGAGGCATGGCGCAGCCACAGCGCGCATGAGGTCAGACAGTGGCACAAGAACAGGTGGATGTCACGGAAAACAGCAGCAGCAGAGCATGGGTCTAGAGTGGCACAATGAAAAGGGTGTTGAGGTGGGTGGCAATACCAGTCCCGGGTAAAGATGGGGTAGGCAGATGGAAAAGCTGTCGCAGTGTGTGGCATCAGGGGGGGGTGGGGGGCATCAAATAGTGGCTGAGGCGGGTGTTTAAACCCAGACTGAGCTAGGAAATGGTGTGTGGGAAATCCGGGCCGATCCACGCCTGATTCATCTTGACAAAGGTCTTGTTCCACTTTCCCCGTGGACAAGCGGGTTTCCTTGGGGAAAGATCCCCCCGCCGCATGAAACCCCTTGATGCCACATACGGGCCCGGGCAGGAAGTTCCCCACTGAAAACCGGCAAGTTGCGGCCACACATCCATTTTGGTGCCAGTGCCCAGCGGATCTTCAAAACTGGGTGGAAGGGCGTCCAAGTGGGCCCCCAAAACCTGTTGGTTGGGGATGCTCCAGGTCCTGCTGCTGCTGGCGATGCCCCCCTCACTTGGCGGTGAGGAAGCTGCTCATCAGTGACCCCAACTTATACTACTGATGGGTGGGTATGCTCCTCCCCCCCCACCTTCCCCCGCGCCCGAGCAGTAGTACGGAGGCTGGGGAAAACCCCCGGTCAGACCTTCGAGGAGGACGATCCCGCACTTTTTGGACCGGTAGCGAGGGCCCCTTTTTGGGTGGGAGCCAGAAGTCATCCTCTGCCGGATGCTGACTATTCGGCTGCCCTAGCCAGGCAAAATAAGAGTGCGGGCCATCTGCAAAGTGACTCCGGGGGCCCCCTGCTCCTTTTCCACTGTATACTCCCCACGGTGCTTGGGGGTCATCTGCTCGTTTTCCCCTCATCTCCATCACCCCCCCAGCTGCCCGTCCTCCCTCTTGTCACCTGGGTAGAAAACCCACTCATTTCACGACAATTGCTTTGCCCCAATGTTCCTCCCCTCCCCCTTTCAGTCCCCCCGGACTCATGTGGCAAGAGTGCATGCCCGTCTCCAGCCCCCTCCCCCGACAGTTTTTTTGCATCTGTTCCAGGCATAAACGTGGAAGATGTTATTATCCTGTAGTCCGGCGCTGAAAATAAGTCGTCCCGTTTGGGCCCTAAAAAAACGGCGGGTGTCCGATGAGCTGCCATGGCAAACATCAAAGTTAAAAAGGGGAGTACTTTGTCTGCCTGGACACAAAAAATCGTTAAGGGGCCTTTTCTGTTCAACAGTCGGTCCAACTGTGCAGGCGGGAAATTTCCAGCGGGTGGAAACATGCTATCAGGTGTGTTGGGGGGGGCCCGTTCTGCCGCTCAACTCGGGAGGGTTTCCTGGCTTTGTATAAAATGGATAACGTGCATGCACTTTTTCCGGGCCCATTTTCAGAATGTTTAAAGACGGTGGAAGAATTCAGGAACCTTTTCACAACCAGTTGAACAGGGCCATGGGGGGCCCCTGGCCCACCCCTCCTCGGTGCGGCGGGGACACTGTTCCCCCCATTGTCCATCCCCCATGGTTCGATTTGCGTTGGCCGGAGAAACCCCCCCCATCGATTTCTTGTGCATGCGCGGAGGGTTCCTCCCCTGTGTGACTTCGTTCACCAAAGGAAGCAGGTGTAGAATTCTGAACCCTGTGCCCTACACTGTGGTATGATCGAGCAGTACTTGTGGAGGCTGAGTGGTGGTGGTGGGGAGGAGGGGGGGGCGGCATTGGTGCAGGAGCGCAGTTTGACAAGGGAGGAAAAAAGCGGCGTCGCCTGTCAATTTGTTGGTGTCCCGGGGCCGGGAAGACATTCACCAGGGGGCCGTAAAGGCATGTACGGGCCCACCGAAAGTTACAGCTCCAGCGTCCGCGCTGCCGTGCCCCTTGGAACAAACGAAAGCTAAGGACTGCCCCTTTGTTTCCCAATTTATGAAGTGCTGGTACTGCCTTTTTGGGAAAAAGAAATTAGGTTGGGAACTCCCCATCTCGGTCGGCAAAAAGCATTAGTTCTTGAACGATGCAGGTCCCCTTTGGGGAAAGGGAGGGACTGCAGTACCAACAACTTGGACAGGGACGGTCAGCTGCTGCCCTTAGGATGGTTGGACGCATACTGTTGTTTTTTTGCAAAACGCCTCGGGTGAAAGATGCTGGTGCCATGAGTAGCGAGGAGCAGGAGCATCTGGACCGGGAGGGGTGATGTCATAGAGAAAAAGCTCCCCTTTGCAGAGGTGGTGGAGCCTTTAATGGGTGCAAAAGGAAAGCAGCCCCTGGGCGGCTGCTGCTGCGTTGCTGCGGCGGCGGATGGACCCCCCCATCTGAGCCACGTTTTCCCAGGCCACCCGGATGGTGACGCTGCATGTGTTGAGCAGGGCCGTGGTGCCAACGTTAGTCCCCGGTACGCTTCCTTTTGCCCCCCAGATTTAATATACCCCTATTGGCTCCTCCCCGGGGTCTTACAAAGAATGCCACCCGCCCGGTTCGATTTTACCCCAAGTCCAACTGAGTGATACGCCGCGTGCCTCGCTGAGCCCCTGTGTGCTATTTCTTGGACCTGGGGAAGCGGGTTTTTTTCCCCGTGGCGCTTGGTCCCGACCTCACACGTGCTATCCTGCTGACTCACGGCCCCCCGACCCACTTTCTGGTGCGTTGCTGCCTGACTTGAAGTTGACGCCCTCTTCTCCTGACGATGATGAGCCCCTTTCCCTCCTCAAAATTTTTATCTCGTATATAGTGGCGCTTGAGCCCAGACCACTAGTAGATCTCTGGCTGAGGGGAACCGAATGGGGAAAAGGCGGGTGAGGACAGGTGGGGCCGGACTCCCCCCGGGCCATGCCAACTAAAGGTTGTGTCTGAGGGTTCCCCCCGACTTTTGGTGGGGGTTTTCAGATGTCATCTGAGGGAAAAGGGGTGACCTAATCAACCAATCAAGAACCCTTGGTTTTTGTACAACACCGGCCGCGAGATGAAGCGGCAGTTGTGGCCTCCGAGTGACCCCCGTTGCGCCGTCCCCCTTTCTGTGCTGCGACCTGGGCCTTTCCCGGATTTTGTGCCCCTGCCACTCGGGTGCAGAGCCTTGCCCCTTCTGTCTGACTTGTTTGTTCTAAAATTTTACAGACACTGTTTTATGATGATATCGTAATGATAAATTTACACCCTGTTTTTTACTCCCCCAATGAACCCCGTTAAAAAGCTTGGGTAACCCCTTTGGGTATAAATTGCGTTTTCCCCAAAATGGGGAGGAAAAAAAAAACTTGTATGTGTCGTTTAAAAACACTGTGTGTTTTACTAAATGTAAACGCCAAACAGGCTTAATTAACCCTTTGGACATGAATTAGGCTACAGGAAAAATGATATATTTTGGGGTTGAAAAAAAAGGTTATTTTTGTCAGCCCCCCAGCAAAACAAGCTTAATTAAACCCCCGGATGTAAATTCGCCAAAGAATTTAGCCCCACAAATGTGCTTTTACGTGTTACAATTGCGTGTTTTTTACGCCACACAACAAGAGATACGTTATAATTAAAACCCTTTTCTTGTGAATTAGGCTACAGGAAAAATGTATATATTTTTGGGGTTGGGGAAAAACGGTTTCTTGGGGTCAGACACCAGAAAAAAACGCTTAATTAACCCCTGGGTGTAAATTGGCCAAAGAATTTGGGGCACAAACTAGTAGCTTTGTAGCGTGTTACAATTTCGTGTTTTGTACGCCCCACAACAAGGATACAGTTTTTAATAAACCTTTGTTTTTGGGAAATTTGGTACAGGAAAAATTTTATATTTTGGCGTTTAGAAAGACGGTTTCTTGGGGGAGCACACCAGCAAAAAACGCTTAATTAACCCCTGGATGTAAATTTCGCCAAAGAATTGAGCCGCACAAACTAGTGCTTTGTGGTGTTACAATTGGTGTTTTTACGCCCACAAAAGAGATACAGTTGTAATTAAAACCCTTTGTTTAATTAGGTACGGAAAAAATTTTTTATTTTTGGGGTTTTTAAAAAGGGGGTTTTTGGGGTCAGCTACCCGCAAAACAACGCTTAATTAACCCCCGGATGTAAATTGCGCCCCAAAAAAAAATTTAGCCGCACAAACTAGTAGCTTTGTAGCGGTTACAATTGTGTGTTTTCTACGCCACACAAAGAGTACAGTTGTAATTAACCTTTTTTTGTGAATTGGCTACAGGAAGAATTTATTATTTTTGGGGTTGAAAAAAACGGGTTTTTTGGGGGGAGCACACCAGAAAAAAAACGTTAATTAACCCCTGGATGTAAAAGTGCCCAAAAAATTGGCCGCACAAACTAGTAGCTTTTTAGCGTGTTTTAATTTCGTGTTTTTTTAGCCCACAACAAAAGATAAGTTTTTAATTAACCCTTTTTTGGAATTTGGCTCGGAAAAATTTATATTTTTGCCCTTGAAAAAGACGGTTTTTTGGGGCAGCACACCCGCAAAACAACGCTTAATTAACCCTGAATGTAAATTGCGCCAAAGAAATTTAGCCGCACAAACTAGTAGCTTTGTAGCGTGTTAAATTGGTGTTTCTACGCACAAAAACAAGAGTACAGTTGTAATTAACCTTTTCTTGTGAATTAGGTACAGGAAAAATTTTATTTTTGGCGTTGAAAAAAAACGGTTTCTTGGGGTCGCAACCCGCAAAACAACGCTTAATTAAAAATGGATGTAAAATTTCGCCCCAAAAATTGAGCGCACAAATGTGCTTTTTAGCGTGTTACAATTGCGTGTTTTCTACGGGCCCCACAACAGAGATACAGTTGTTATAAACCCTTTTCTTGGAATTAGGCTACAGGAAAAATTTTATATTTTGCCCTTGAAAAAGAGGTTTTTGGGGTAGGCACACCCGCAAAACAACGCTTAATTAACCCCCCGGATGTAAATTGCGCCCCCAAAAAATTGAGCCGCACAAATAGTAGTTTGTAGCGTGTTACAATTGGTGTTTTTGCCCCACAACAAGAGATACAGTTTTTATTAATTTGCTTGTGAATTGGCACAGGAAAAAAATTTTTATTTTTTTGGGTTGAAAAAAGACGGTTTCTTGGGGTCAACACACCCGCAAAACAAGCTTAATTAACACCTGGATGTAAATTGGCCAAAGTTTTAGCAGCCAAAAATGAAGTTTGGTATTTTTATTGTAAAAAGGTTTTTTAAATGAATACAACGGAACTGGCTTAGATCCCCCCTTGGATAGTGATTTTATTGCAGCTGCAGTGGGCACACTGGGTTTCGATCCAATACCCCAAAAATTGAAATAGAACTTAAGGAACAGTCTCGAGACAAATGAGACACCCCAAAATGCTGTATAAAAATCAATTCTTCAGAAAAGCTATCAGCCCCGGCGACCTTCCTGATGGCACAGTGAGAGGAGTTTGGCTCCCGGCGTCGCGCCCCCGGGCTTTATGTGGGTGGTCACAGAATCCCGCCCCGGGCTCTGATTTGGTTCACCCCTGCACATTTCATGCAGGTATGCCCCTTTTTCCTCCCCCAGTGCTTTGCCCCATATAGCGCCATGTGCTCGCAGCCATTTTATCAATCCAAAAGGCTACACCTTCGTTCACCCGAAGTACCCCTCAAAGTTCGCCCTTAGTTCCGAACCGGAAGTAAAAGTTTTCCTGAACATTCTAATCGTATTCCACTTCGTTAGATCGATTTCGCCCTTTTATGTATATCTATTGTATCTTTGATAGTTCTGTTGCGCTGAACAAATTTCTGCTAGTTTAGCAGAACTCATAAGATGCAGTGGGTCAGTTAGTTTTACTTTCTCTCTAATTTACATTATAGTGTCGGGGTAAACATTAACACTTTTCGAGAAAACAAATCACCAAGCTAAGCTCTGTGTATTTAGTGAGTTTCAGCGGGAATTTTAGTATATTCTAGAATCTGAAGCTTGTTGATGTGAATGCAGCTCTGGATATTTAAACAGGCTGACAACTCACAAACTGTAATACCATATACTTAATGCAGGTTGTGTACTTACAGAGTTTTCCAACCTTGTGTAAAATGACTTTTTATAGTGTTCGGAGGGTGATAAAAAGGTTTGTAACTTAGTTGCATGGTTTTATTGCAAATGTTTAAATCAAAAAAGTCTGTGAAAAAGTAAAAATAGCTATAATGCAAGTTACTTTCATTAACAAAAAAAAATTACTCGCCCCAAATTGAAATGGTCAGGATTGTGGCATAAACTCGATATGCAGTTATATTTCAGACACCTATGTAAATGATTATAGGGGGATCTGATAAAACACACAAGGTTTTAAAAGTGTTTGCCTCACTCTACCCATTGTATAACAAAAGGGTTTCAGAGACTGCTTTGTGTTACCTTTTGGTTCTAGAGATTGTTGACAAGCCTTTTGCTATAGAAATGCAATGTTTGTGCCTAACATCACCCCCGGCTTTTTGGCTCTGGTTCGCCGGCCATGGCTGGGTATGACGAAACACCAAGGTTTTTGACCTTAATACTGCGTTTCATAAGTACTGTTGAAATGGGTTATCTGTTTGCGGTGCCGATTGATTCCTGGCAAACGCCTGTGGCCAGGAATCTTCCAGCACACTATTAGTTAACTTTCTTCCTTTTTGAGTGACAGCTTCCTTCTTGCCTTGCCTGCTATATTGGTTCATTGCCCTATAGTTCGCCTGCACTGTTCTTGTTGCTCTCTGTGTTACTCAGGAACTTTTGGCTTGGGGACTCGGTTACCCCTTTGTCTCACGTTTCTGTATCTCACAGCCCTTTCAGTACCCTCGCTGGCCCATTCCGGTTATACCGACTGGGAATTCTCTACTTTTTCCGTTTTCTCATGTTACTCGTGTTTGTTTGTCCTGTCTGTTGTTGCACTTTGCGCAGTGCAGTTATTAGTCTTTGGGTTGGGGCTTGGCCTATTTAAGGAGTCGGGTTCCCCAAAAGGCAGGGGAAAGGGGCTGGGACCAGTGTCAGGGGCCAGCCCCACTCTGTCAGTGTCTTTGTGTGTTTCCCTGACAGTTCCTGACAAGAATATATTTTTCCCGGTAAGCACACTTTGTGAGGGGTGCACCATTGTTTCAATGAATTGCCTGCCGTTTTCTTAAGGGGATGTGCGAGAAGTTGTCTGATGGTGTTGGGAAGCAAGTGTTTCAGGTGAGGGCACACAAACACAACAAACAGATTCATGACATGTACACAGGACAGGACACCAGAGCTGATCTCTGGACACCAAAACTTATGCAGCTTCCAATTTTCTTGTCCCCCATCCAGATAACAAGTGGCAGAGGTGGTCTGCCTAGACCATTTCCAGGTACCTATCAGAAGGAAATTGGTGTTACAGTGCCCATCACATGTGCTACCTGTAATGACACTGGTGGACTCCAGACCGCAAACAGAACTGAATGGTGCAGTCAACCAGTAGTCGTGTGCAGTAATTACACAATCCATGTATCAACTAAAAAAGTAGATGGACTCACCATTAGATGATTAAGTGCACAGAAAGCAAGGCAGATGATGGCAAGAACATGGTTGACAAGTAAGATAACTGGCCCTCAGAGCTAATTGTCCCTGAATCTTTCCCTGAGCTATTCCTGACATCTGATCCTCACACCTTGACCCCTCTGACCATATTTTATCACTGAAACTAACCATAAAGCTATCCCTAAGCTACAACTTAACCTGAAACAGAAAGCGGCTCTAGAGCCTGGAGACTCTTTAGGCAGAGCACAGCAAAAACTATGCAAACACAAAAACTGATTTTCTCAAGTACTACTACCAACTTCTACAGAGCAAAGCTAGGCTAGGCAAGAAGCAATCTTGAGCTAAGGACTGAATACAAAAACTTGGAAGATTACTAGACAAACTCTCAAGACAGAACAATCACTAAACACTGTAATACACACAGGTTACATAATTTACCATGCTTTATAAAGAAGCTAGAAGTGATTCAATCCTCTCTAACTAGTTAAAAGGTCTGTTGACCAGCCCTCAAAGTTATTTGTGGTTGCATAGGAACTGCGTTATGAATGAGAAGCCTGGACATATATCTTCTTTAGTGATAAATCTAGGTCCTTTTTCAAACGATGGTTGGGTTTGAGAATGGAGGCCTAATGGGAAGAGCTTTAACCCTGTAATTGCTGTTGAACAATGTATCGCCCTAATTGCGAAGTGTGATTATCTTGGGAGCAATCACATATGACAATCACCTCTAGTGTTGATAACAGGGACACTAACAGCTTAATGTTAGTGGACATTCTGTAGCCACAGTGTCAAAACTATTGCCAAAGCAGTTTTTGCAGCTGCTACAGTTCCCGTGGCCACAGGGAGCCCAGTGCATTGTGCCTCAGAATTCCCGGAGTATCCTGAAAGCAAATGCCCCCGATCCCCAAAGCTGCCTGGCCTGATTAACTCTTTGTGCTTACTCTTGACATGCAAACAGTTAAAGCCAGTGTGGGGCTCTGCTCCGCTCTTCATCCTAGTAAGTTTAAGGCCTGAGGTGTTAAGTTTTCCAGGCATCAGCCACTAGTGTTGATGTAAGCGGCATGAGGCCTTCACATCAATATACCGCCTATGCCGGGCTCCATTTGGAGAAAACCCCCCACAATAACCGGCCTCGCACATCGTCTGTTGGTGGGAAAACAAGAGAAAATTTTTGTTTTTGCTAATGAGGGTCTGAGCCTACTTACCTGGGCTCCCCTACAGCCGATCCTCGCTCCTACGGTGAGGGCCTACGCAGCTCTTTGTGGGGACCTGCCTAACTTTAAACCGGGGCCTAGACTCAGTCTCCTACCTATCTACCTGGGGGACCATTTACAGCTACCCTATCTGACGGGGCCTACATACTGCCTATCTAGCTACCTGGGCATCCCTGCGTGCTAGCTACAATGGAACTACCCCTGATTACCTACTTGGGGCCTATCTATCACCTACCTGTGTACTTGGGGCCTACCTACAGTCTACCTACCTGGGGCCTATGTACCTAGCTTTCTGTGGCCTAACTACAGCCTACATACCTAACTGGGGTTCTACCTATATTATGGTACTTCCAAACATACCTATCTACCTGGGGCCACTTATATGACGATCTACCTAGGGACTACCTACCTGAGTGGGGCCTAAAACTCCTATCTTCTTGGGCCTACAAACACTTCCATTCTGGGGCCTGGAAACCTCCTTCATACCTGGGGCCTAAATACCTGGAGCCTACCTACCTAGGGCCTACCTTCTTACCTACCTGCCCGTGCCCATGTATCCTTTTACCTACGGGTGCTTACCTAACTACCTATCGGGCCCCCGCATGACCTAAAACCTCTACTTACTATCTGGAGGACCTAGCCTAAATAAAATGTGGCCTTGTCATCTGCTTTCCAGAAATGGGACCTTGTCTGCCTAAAATTCCTACCTATCTGGGATTCTTTGAAAAACCTACTTGGAGCTTTCTTTCTTTGTACGTACCTGGGGCTTTGCTAGCTGGGCTCTAATCCGTACTTCGGCCTTAACCTAACGGGTCTTATCCGTAATAGGGGGGCTAGATACAGTTGAAACCATACACTCACTGTATGTAAAATGACATATATGCATGTTTTTTTTACTAATCTGCCATGAAACAGATATAAACCTAACCGGTTTTAGGTAATTAGGTTTACCAAAATTATTTTTATTTACCATATGCCAGTATAATGGTGTGAATTTTTTAAAGGTATTTTGTATTACTTTCTGCTAAAAGATCACCAGTTTACATTTCATTTCAGTTGGTAGCGTTATCCATAAACTGTTTACTTCGGGTCAAACATTTTGGAATATCCTTCCACAAACTTCACACAATAGTGGTAGGAAGCCTTGGCCCATTCCTCCGGACAGAACTGTTGTAACTGAGCCATGTTTGTAGGTTAAAAAAACCATAAAAAGATTATGTAGAGCAAAATTTTCTTTAGTGTGATTCATTTTGGGCAGGATAGCCGAGATTACTTAATAAGAACAGTAGATATCAAACTGAATCATCATTTTTTCTTTGACTATATGTTTTTGGCACCTACCTTGTATAGGACTACATTCCTTTTTATTAATACATGATGTCTAAGTAATATCTGGATTCATTTAGTGTTTTACCTTAGGCTGGGTCTGATTTTGAATAAAGTTTCCATAGCAATGCGCTTCTACATCCGGACTTGCGCGCTGTATGCGGGGAGTGACGCGGATAGTGTCCCCGAAGCATCCGTAGCAACCTTCACATCCAGACATGCGCGTTGGTTTCAGACGCAACCAAGGCGTCAGAGGTATCCATTGAATGTGCGTACCTTTGCACATGCGCGTGAAAGGGCCACGGACGCTGAAAGGAGCGCGAAGTTCATGTAATGTGGGCTATATTTGGTAGGGAGCACAGAGTATTATATTGGCCATGGTGGGCATCATTTACTTGCTATCAATTGATGGTGATTGGGGGAGCCTGTATGCTGATTGGAGTCTATGAGGAATCCCTGATGAAATCCCTAGAGTATTTTGATAACCGACAGAACAAGGGGGGGAAAACGTGTCTGGATGTACGAATGGGAGGATTTAGGATCGGTTGTATATTTACAATCTGATATGTGATCTTGTGGCTTTAGTTTGCATTATTGTTTGGGATCTGCCTTGATATGTAACTAAACTGGAGGACAAGCATTAAATATACACTGGTCACTATATCTTAAAAACCATAGACTAACCATAGAGGGACATGGAGATTTTGAGTAGGGCGAGGAGCTTCTGAGTGTTGGCCGTCCTTTTTTGGGAGATTTACTAGACTATGATAAGTAGATTATAAAAAAAAAAATAGGCTATCTTGTTAGGGGCAGGTTAATCGTGAAAAATTAGTCCCTAAATGTTAGGGTTGGTATTTTGTTTTTGTGTCTTCACCATTGGTATAGGATTAGTGTTAATGATTTTAATTCATATTTAATTAAAGTATTATATTTTAGAAGTGGTGGATTGCTTAGCTCTTTTTACAGTGATTTTTTGATGTGGCGCAACATCTCTAGTATTGCCCGCCCTTGGTGATAGTCAGTGATGTTGTCTGATAATAAATGGAAGGTTTCTCTATAGTGAGCCTCGAAACACTGATAAATGGATGCAAGACGTCCAAAAAATCTTTTCAGAAAGTAGTCTAACCGAGAGTACGGATAGTGTGGATTTGAAATCTGTGTTTAAAGAGCTTTATATTGCTTATAGGGAAAATATTAAGTCCTTTTGGGAAACCCATTGTTTAGAGAACTATATAAGATCGAAAATAGTTCTGAGAGGATTAAGATTGCAGGTAACCCCTTCCCTTAGGGCTAGGACCCCACAAGAATTAAGAAGTGGGAACAGGAGTTAATTAATTCGTCATTGAATCTAATGAACATACTTTTAGAAGAGGAGGAATTAAACCTAGAAGTAAACAGGGAAAAAGTTCGACAAGAACTTTATTGTAATTCTGCAAAAAAAAAGTTAAGAGGACCCTGATTTTTCCGAGACGGGAAATAATTCTAAAAAATTTGAATTGAAAGTATACCACAGGGTTTTGAAGGAGCATAAAAACATAAGCAGTATCTCGTGTCCTAGGCGGAATTTAAGGAAGGTAGGGCTTTTTGCACAACTATATGACGAATCAAGGGTAAATATCGGAATATCTCTTCATCTGATCCGGTGGGTTCAGACAGTGATAACTATCAGAGGAACTACAGACAACGTGGAGGAGGTCTATATAGGGGGAACTATAGGGTAGGGAGATCAGGACGGAGGCGAGGGACGGTCAAGCAGATGAAATAGGGGGAGGACGGTATATGGCAATATCGATCCGGATAACTCGGTGAGTTTCAAAATCATTAGGGTATCACGCCATCCTCCAATATGTCGTCATCTTCCTCCTCTGCATCCTCTTTCCCCCTCCTTTTGTTGAACCAACAAGGGACACAAGTAGTCACCCTGAGGGAAAGTAAAACAAAACAGTCCAAGGATAAGAAAGGATGAAGGGCAGGGGAAAAACCAAATAATTAACCTCTCCAGAGGACCCTTTGAACAAGACGACATAATGTATACTATCTAAGGGCCTGTCAGTTTTGCCCCTTCGAGACAATAATATAATGAATTTAACTGGGTGAAAGGACATATAACGTATTGTTCGTTAAGTTAAAGTGGTTCTACAATCCTTTTGAATATATGATGCACAGATCTGTTAGAGAATTGGATTGTGTCTTGAAGATCGTCTGGAGTAAAGGACTACTGGTAGTCTGTTAGAGGAGGGACACAAGGAGAGGAAATTGATTTTGTGTGGGACCACAAACAAGATCTTAACGTAAAAAGCAATAGGATCTCCCCCTCACAAGATACTTCAGAAATAGATGTCTTTGTTAAAATGTTTCAAGAGATCTGGAATCACTTCAAGGTCGAGTTACATGGGAGACATTTGTAGATTTAACGAATCGAGATCGGTAAAGGCAATGATGGCGTTGGGTAATCGGATGATTAAAATTTGTGATAAAACTCCATCCAGATATAGGAACGGTAATACGGTTTTAATGGAGTATAAAGATTACATCTCCATGTGGTACAACGACTCTTGGAGATCGTAATGGTTATGCCATTCTAGACCCAGGACCTGGGACAGCACAAATTTGCGTCAGGAACTAGAAAATATGGTTGTTTAAAGGTTCTGGGGAGGGACACCTCTTAGGGATTGTAAGTTCGTTTCCTGCTACCAATATAAACCCCAGGCGCCACCTTTCACGCACTTCCCAAAACTTCATATTATAGGGTTATCCCCTCTAAAAGGGCGCCCGAATAATTTCTGGCATTGCACTCGTTAACACAAAATTGTAGGAGTATATATAGATAGGTCCTTAGGATTTGGTATGTTGCATCACATTTACCCTCGTTATTGAGAGATACAGCAGACCTGCTGACTAAATAGAGGGGATCAGTCGATTAGGAAGTGAAGTGGCCTCGGTGGATGTGGGGCGCTGTATTGCAGCAATTTCACACACTGGGGGCTGCTAAGCAGTGGATTTTTTACGAATGAGGGGTAAGGTTCGTTTGATAGACACAACAATAATTGGTGCTGGAGTTGCTGGTGTAATTTTTGTACTTAAATCACCAACTAATTTCCTCTTCGGGCCCAGGGGTCACCCACCAGCTCAGGGGTTTGGTATGGGGAGCCCGTAGTGCTCCCACGTTTACGCCAATCTATTCCTGGGCTGGTGGGAAAGTGCCCTGGTGTTCGGAGAGGAGATGGAATCCCATACAAATAACATAGAAGATACATAGACGACGTCTTCGTGCTGTATCAGGGCACGGAGGCGTCGTTTGTGTCATTTGTGGAGGCTTTAAATTTTAATGAGATTGGACTCAGATTCACCTTTGAAGTCCAAACAAGAGAGATCTCATTCCTGACCTTAAAATATTTAAGGACGGATTGGGGTATCTCCAAACTGTTACCCATCGTAAGGAAACAGCAAGAAATAACTATTGAAATGGGAATCGTCCCCATCCTGGGAGCCTCAAAAAAGGATTCCAAAAGGACAGTATCTCAGAACCCGGAAACTGTTCAAGAGTAAAGATTTTCATCAACAGGCAGGAGAATTACGTGACAGATTCCTGGAGAGAGGATACCCGTCTTCTGTATTAAAACCAGCTTTTAAGAACGCTTTGACTAGGGATCGAGTTAGTCTTTTGAACCCAAATAATAATAAATCCAAGGGGCAACCACAGAATTTAGGGTGATAGGAACGTTTGATGAAAAGAACAACGAGATTACAAAAATCCTACGTAAACATTGGGGGATCCTTAGATCAGATAAGGACTTATCTGACATTCTCCCCAAAAAAACCCTGGTAACGTAAAGGAGGGGAAGTTCTCTGAGGGACAGATTTGTCCATAGCCACTGTGTTCCTCCAGCAGTGGCGGGAACATGGCTGGACAGGAAGCCCCTTGGAATGTATAGGTGTGGAAGGTATGTTGCTTGTGATTCGATATCACAGACATAGGATTTTTTAAAACAGATGACAAGGAAGATTTATAAAATCCGTGATTTCTTCAACTGTTCTAGTCAAGCTGTGGTATATCTTTGTAGTTGCTCCTGCGGAAAACAATACGTAGGCAAAACGACTCGGCAGGTTAGGATACGTGTCAGGGAACACATTGGTGATGTTAGACATAGACGAGAGACACCTATTTCAAAACACGTTTGGGAGGAAACATAAGGGATCCTGGGCTTATCCTTTTGTTGTATTGAGCAAATAAGAGCTACTTAAAAAAGGGGTGATATCGATAAAAATATTGCGAAAAAAAGTTGAAGGGTTTTTATCAAATTTAAAAACCCCGAGTCCAGAGGCCTGAAGAATCCATATTATGGTTGTTTTTTTGATTTTGGTTTGGAGATCACTGTAAAAATTTTTTTTAGTGTGATTCATTTTGGCAGATACCCGTTTACTTAATAAGAACAGTACATATCAAACTTAATCATATTTTTTTTTTTGATATATTTTTTTTGGGCACTCCCTTTGTAAGGACTGCATTCATTTTTTTTTAATACATGATGTCTAATAAATCGGATTCATTTATGTAACCTTGGTGGTTCTGATTTTAAATAAGTTTCCAGACAAAGCTTTTGTGAGCGCTTTGTTTTGTAATAACGGGTTTGCATAGACCTGTATCTGGGATGAGTGTTGCATCTCCAAAGTAACCTGTTATCCGGACATGCGCGTTTAACGTAACGCCGGAACCCATACAATGCGCTTCTAAAACCGGGATTCCCGGCTGTATGCAGGGTGACGCGGATAGCGTCCCCGAAGCATCCGTAGCAACTTCGCAATCCGACATCCCGTTGGTTTCAGACGCCCCAAAAGGCGTCAAAAGGGTACCATCAATTTTTCCTTCCGCACATGCGCAGTGAGAGGGCACGGACCAAAAAGGGCCGAAGTTCAGGTTTGGGGGGCTTTATAAGGTAGAGACCAATATTTATTGCGCATGGGGAAATCATTTACCGCTGCCGATATTTAAATTGAGGGTGATTGGAGCCTATGAGGAATCCCCGAAAACCCCGGGGTATTTTGAAAACCAAACAGAAAAGGGGGGGGGAAAGGGTCGGGATTAAAGGGGATTAGGATCAGGTTTTATATTTACATCTATATTGATCTTGTGGCTTTATTTTTCATTAATTAGGGTCTGCCCCTTTTTTGTAACTAAACATGGAGGACAAGCATTAAAAATACACGGTCACATAAACTTAAAAATATAACTAACATAGAGGGACATTGGGGATTTTGAGTAGGGGGAGCTTTGGTGTTTGGGCCCCCCTTTTTGGGACTTACTCGACTTATGATAAGTAGATTAAAAAGGTATCTTTTAGGGGAAAATAATCGTAAAAAATCCCTAAATGTTGGATGGTAATTGTTGTGTCTTCACATTGGATAGGATTAGTTTTTGATTTTAATCATATTTAAAAAGATTTTATTTTAGAATGGGATTTTTAGCTCTTTTTCATGTTTTTTTTTATGTGTGCAAAATTTTAGATTGCCCCCTTTGGTGATAGTCAGATTTTGTAGGGCAATATAGCCATAGAAAAATACCAATTATAGGCTGACAAAGACCAAATTCAAAACTCCAAACACTGTACATCTCATATTTGGTCTTTGTCAGCCTATAATTGGTATTTTTCTATGGCTATATTGCCCTACAAAATCTTTTTATGGTTTTATTTTTTTGGTAATATAAATAATTGTGGTAATCCTAATTGACCTAAAACAGGTAAGGTTTATTCTAATATTATGATAGATAGTGAGAAAAACATGCGTATGTGTATTTTTATATTGTGTATTTATATAACATCCTTACATTCACACAACACTGTTTTTTTTTGCTTCCAATATCTCCTTCTTGGTGAGCTATTATTATTTTTTTTTTATCAATGACTGTATTTATGTATCATAGAAACACAAAATTGTTATCCGTGGGTGCAGTGTCTTACACAGATTTGATGGCACTTTGAGAAAAGTTTGACTATATCTAATATACAGTATACTGTATACATTTCACAGCAAGTGATTACACACACACATATCTAAAATCAGAATTATCAGTAGCATTTGTGGCACAAAAGAATTTTACGATGAGTTAATAAATTATTAGAATGAAAACCATTTAGTGGACTATTGTGTATTGAAAGGTCTACACGTGTTGGATCAAGTACTTTCTTAATTCTAGACATTACAATAAATAATATTATATAGCATCTGTCTTTACTTACCTATCTGTTCTCTTTGTATAAAGACAGTGCCGCAGCACAGTGTTATTGTGCACATCATCTGTAGATAATGACACTAGAATGACATGGATTTAGAAAAAATCCATTCAACATTATAGTCTTGTAAAAAAGAAAGTTATTATTGCATTGGATTTGTTATAAAATATCGACCTGCAAACGTACATGGTTGAAGAAGCTTTGGTTGCTGAACCTCTGATGACTCCATCTCTTCCCGGTGTATTTACAGGAACCCTCTAAATGAGGCCACTATAAATATTATATTAGTATTTGCCATTATGACAAATTCCCTAATATAATGTTGTTATTGAAATGGCTTCTTTTACAAGCATTAGCAATTATAATAATAAGCCTCCAAGTCTGAAGGAATTTCATATTCTTCGCATCTGCCCTGCAGGCACAGTCGGCAAAGTACAGGCATATATTTTCTTCTGATCATTCTTTTAGTCAGCAGTTAGTTTTGTGACAATTACTCATAATACTTAATAATGGTCACATTGTCAGCAGATCCTACAAAGTTGCTTTGATCTGCCAACATGTGTATGGCAAGCTTATGACTTTAACCCCTTACTGAATTGCAGTACATCCGAATTGCAAGTGACTTAATGCAGTGGTATGTACCGATACATACAAGACATTGTGCAGGCTGACGAGCAGAGCCAACACAATTAGTGCATTAAGTCAGAAATATAATACAGCTGACTTCATGCATTATCAGCAATGATCAGAGCTTGCTCCAGTCACTGCCAATTAACCCTATAAATACTGTAGTCAATCATGACTGCAGCAGCTAAGGGAAAGATAGAGGGAGGGGCTCCCTCTGTCTCCATTGCCTATCCCCCCTTGAGGTGTGATCATGGGGTCTAGATGGCTTTCATGACAACCTGGAAGCCTAACAAAGGCTTTTGGGCTGACTGCGATGTTACCACAAAGTGACTGACAGTTACAACACATAGTAATACAGGCATGTACTGCTACTTTATGTACTTTAACAGCGATCCACAGATCGCTGAGTCAAGTCCCCTAAGGGAACAAGTTTAAATATTGTGAAAAAAATGTAAAAATTAAAAAGTGAAACACAAAAACAAAGTAAAAACATGCACGCCGCCCCTTTCCCATTATAAATGCCAATTGCCCCAAAAATGATAAAAAATTAAAAATATTCAAAAAAGTCATATAAACCTTAAAGTGGTATCAATGAAAACATTAATTCATTACACAAATAAAAAAAGCCTTCACACAGCTCCATATATGGGAAAAAAACTAAGTTATGGCTATCAGAAGCTAGTGATGCATACATATTGTTTTACACAATAAAAACATTTTTTAAAGTGCTTCAACTAAATTTAGCATCACCGTAATCATACCAAACCACAGAGTAAAACTAAATAGGTCATGTATACTGCATGGTGAGTGGTAGAACACTACCAGGATTGTTGTATCTTCTTCATCTTCAAAAGCGGATCAAAAAGTTATGTCCCCTCCAATATACTAAATCACTAAAAACATCAACCTTTCTATTAAAAAAACAAGCTATTACACAGCTGAGTACAGATAAAAATAGAAAAGTTATGACTCTATCTATGGTGATGCAAAAACATGTTTTGTTTTTAAATAAAAGTGTTTTTATTATGTAAAAGCAGTACAACATAGAACATATATATAAATTTGGTATCGCTGTAATTGCATCTACCTGCTGAGTAAAGTTAAATTGTCATTTATACCACCCAGTGACCGCTGTAAAAAATAAAACTTAAAAATTATTAACATGATTGCTGTATTTTATTCAAACCGCCTTCCAAAATTGTTGATAAAAAGCAATCAAGACATCATATGAACCCTTAAGTGGTACCAATGAAAACATCAACTCATCTTGCAAAAAACAAAATCCAAAAGGAAAACAACGGGTCCAGCGATGGATAATCTTTAAGCCAAGTTTACTTATATGAAGGCATAAATAGGAGGGTACAGACAGGGATAAAGCACCGACATGTTTCGGACGTATACGGACGCCCTTGTTCACGGTACCTTCATATAAGTAAACTTGGCTTAAAGATTATCCATCGCTGGACCCGTTGTTTTCCTTTTGGATTTTGTCTTTGGGTCCGTGGCTGGCGGTCAGGATCCGGAGCGAAGGAGAGCCAGAGGCAGTGCTGGACGTCTCATTCTACTATAGCCGTACATGGACTTGCATGGTGAGCGCATTCCCATTAACTTTACTTTGCGTTATTTAGTAGTTGCAAAAAACAAGCCTTTAATCAGCTCCATATAAAGAAAAATAAAAAAAAATATGGCTGTCAGACTATATTGACATACAAATGCAATTTTTCTAAAACACATTTCTGTTGTCTAATAAAACATAAACTACATAAAATTTATATTGTTGTAATTGTACTGACCCACATAGTAAAGTTATCATGTCATTTATACCATATGGCAAACACTATAACAATGAACTTCAAAAACAATGGCTGAACTATTCCCCTATTTTCATGGCCTAAAGCTAATAAAAAAACAAACTGAACAACACCAATAAAGTCAAAATACACAATACAGTCCTAGATAAATTTCCCTGAGGTACGTTTATTCCAAAATCAAACATCACTCATCAAAATCTGCATTCCAAAAGCCCAATAGTGTTTCCTCCCCTGTACGCCCTGCCATGCCCCAAACAGCAGTGTACACACACATATAGAGTATTGCCAAACTTGGAAGAAATTTTGAGGTGCTTTTTTTTTTTCCATTATTGCTTTTCAAAATTAAACATTTTCAGCTAATGCTACGTATTGTTGGAAAAAAACTAATTTACCATTTTCACAGCCCAAGACAAACAAATTCTGTGAAGACACCAGTTGTGTCAATATACTCAATACACCCTTTGATATATACCTTAAGGGGTGTAGTTTCCAAAATGAGCATGTTTAATAAGTTTTAGTACCTTACAGTGTCCGCAAATCTGAAATGGCGTCTAAAGAAAATGAGACCCCAAAGTACAGTAGTAGCTCCTCCTACTCTGGAACTTATGGTTAGCGCACAAGGGTCACATATGGGATATCTTTAAAAATGGCAGAATCAGAGAAATCCATGTTGAGTTTCATTTCCCTGGTAACATCTACCACATCTACCATGTTTCAATGAATAATGGATTAAAACTGTAAAAATACAAAAAGAGTAACATTTTTCAATTTCACCTCCATCTTAATTTCTGTGAAATACCTAAAGGATTTCCAAATTGTTGTTTTGAATACATTATGGGGTGCAGTTTCTTAGATTGAGTCATTTATGGTGGTGTTGAACATACAGGCCCCTCAAAGCAACATCAGAACTGGACTGCTTGTTAAAAAAATCTGTTTCACAAATTTTCTTGAAAATGTGAAAAATTTCTAATCCCCCTACTGTTGTAAAAAATAAAAAGACATTTAAAACATTATACCAACTTACAGTAGACTTGGTAGATTCTAGTTATAAACTATTTTGTGGGGTATAACTATATGTATTACACACAGACATTTGCCAACATTTTGATATTTTTAAAAAATAAACATGGATTGTATGGACCTCAATTTATTACTTACTTAAACCGACATGTATGAAAACTGTCTAAGTTTCACTATTGCCCATAGCAACTAATCACAGCTCCCCTTTAATCTTTTCAGAGCACTATATGAAATGAAAAAGGAGCTCTGATTAGTTGCTGTAGGCAACAAGGAAAGTCTTGGACCTAGACAGTTTTCATAAATAAGGGGCCGTTCACACGGCTTATTCTGAGACTGATTCCAGCCGTACTCCGTGCCGTATTTGCGCTGCAGTACGGCTGGAATCCATCCCAGTCATTATGGTAATCCACAGTTCTCATAGATTCTGTCTCCTCTCCCAGCTCGGCGAATCCGCCAGGTGGGGAGAAAGTGACATGCACATTATTTACGGTGTGTACGCGCCGTGAACAATGAGTGTCTATGGGGCCGGCGAGCTGCCGGCCCCCCTCCCCGCCCCTACTGCACGGCTGCCGGCGTAATTGCGGGGCGAAATCCGTACCCGCAATTACGTCGGCAATAAGCCGTGTGAACATTGCCTAAGGCCCAATGTGTCATAGAAAACAGCCTCTGAATCACATAGATAGGAAAAAGTATTAAAAAGTTATTCTCACATAACTTGACATATATCAGATTTGAAAAATGGGACTGCATCTTTCTCTTCAAAACAGCCTGTGTCCTTAAGGGGTTAAAGGGATTGTTCTCTTTATAAATCTCAACGATTATGTAAAAAAAAAGGAACAACCAACATTTTTCTAATACATTTTAAAAAAAAAAAATCAAGCTCCTGTACCTGTTTTATCTAGAAAAGAAAATGGTACAGCCCACATTCGGCCCCAAAGTATGGGCTGCTATGGAAAAAAACAGCATTGAGACCACTCACAGTCAGTGACCCCTTGGTATCAAAGGTAGCATTATTGAGGCCAAAACTTCCTGTATATTTCTCTAATTCCGTTTTTTTTGTTACCAATTGGAGTTCAATACACTTGATTCTTTTTATAAGGGTTTTTGGGAGGGGGGATAAAAAAATATAAAAACCGGTTTGTTTTTTTAGAAAGACAGTTAATTTTACCAGCAGGTCTATTTATTAAAGCATACAAATAAATTTTTTTACATTTTTTTAACCTTTTAAACAAAAAAAAATAATTTTTGCTTGCAATAATCTGAGAGCCAAAAAACTAAGGGGCCGAATTTTTCAAAAATTCGTTGGGTCACTTCGCCGAATTTTCCGACAAATTTTCTTTTGGGTCCCAAAATTACTTCGGGCACAATCACTTTAAAAAAAAGCTTTTCCGGCTCCCCAGAGCTGCAGGTGCTGAGAACTGTGCCATCTTAATATGCAGAGGGAGCTTGGTTTTGGTCTTCATCAATTTTTTTTTTTAGTATAAGGGCACATCGCCGCCGCTCTTAGAATCGCTTCACTATAAAATTCCCGGGCACTTAAGAGGAAAAACTAAAACCAAAAAAACTAAAGCGGGAATTACCTGAATAAAGTCATGCCAGCAAAGCTGAAAAAAAACAAGCTGAGAGCTCAGGTGGCAACATTATGAAGAGTTGGGGGTAGGGCGGAGCCACAGCAGCATGAGGCAGGCATGGCACAATGCATTCTGGAGGGGGAAAAAACAGTATTGGGCCCCCAGAGTGGCAAAACCCCAACACAGTGTGGAGTCATGGCACAGCAGCATGGGGTCAGGCAGTGGCACAATGACATTCTAGGCGAAAAACAGTTTTTGGGGGCACAGATTTTGGACAATCCACAGTGGGGAGGTCACGGGCGGCCGCAGTATGAGGTCAGACAGTGGAAACAAGGCATTCTGAGGTGAAAAAACATATTAGGCCCAGAGTGAAACAATGATACAGTGGAGGTCACGGCTGCAGCAGTATGGGGTCAGACGTGCAAAATAAACATTATGGAACAAAAAACAGTTTTGGGCCACAGAGGGCAAATGAACCTTTGGGAGTCACGCAGCAGAGTATGGGTCAACATGCACAAGACATTATGGAGGCGCAAGACAGTATAGGCCACAGAGGGCACAATCACACATTAGGTCACGGCGGCAGCAGTATGAGGTCAGACGTGGCACAAGGGAAATTCGGGAGGGGGCAAAACAGTATTAGGCCCAGAGTGGCAAAATCACACATTTGGGGGTCACGGCGGCAGCAAAAGGGGTCAGGCAAGTGGCACAATGACATTATGAGGCGGAAAAACAGTTTTAAGCCACAGAGTGGCACAATCACACAGTTGGAGGTCACGGCGCAGCTATT
>JAODAL010044751.1:0-32572 GCA_025379985.1 Phyllomedusa bahiana | reverse complement strand
TCTGTCCCCTCCACACTGGTCTTGTGCCACTGTCGAAAGGGCTGCTGCTGTTGTCACCTCCCTCTCTGTCATTGCCCCATCTGGGGCCTATACGTTTTGCCCCCTCCAAAATGTCATTGTCCCCACTTGGGGCCTACTCCTGTTTTTGCCAACCCCGGGAATGTCATTGTGCCACCCCTGACCTCATGTGCTGCTGTGGTGCTGTGTGTCCCCCCACTGTGTCATTGTGCCACTTTTGGTCTACTCCTGTTTTTGCCACCTCTACACTATGTCATTGTGCCCGTCGCCTCTGCGGTGTGTGGGGCTCCCCGTAAAACCTCCACACCGTCTTTTGCCACTCTGGGGCCCTACTCTGTTTTTCCCACCTCCAAAAATGTCATTGTCCCCACTTTTGGGGACCTCATGCTGTCTTTTTTTCTGTCCCGTACCCTCCACACTGTATCATTGTGCCACTGTCTGCCCATGCTGGCTCCGTAAACCTCCACTCTTTGTTTTTTGTCCCCACTCTGTGACCTCTATGTTTTTCCCACCTCCGGAAAGTCATTGTGCCACTGCCTGCCCTTTGCGCTGCTGTGGCTGCTGCCGTGCCCTCCACACTGTGTCTTGTCCCCACTGTTGCCTATGTGCTGCTGCCGTCCCCTTCACTTTTTGTATTGTGCCACTCTGTGCCCAAAAATACTTTTTTTGCCACCTCCAAAAATTCATGTGACTGCCTGCCCTCATGCTGTGCTGTGGTGCTGCCGTGCCCTCCACACTGTGTCATTGTGCCACTGTCTGACCTCATGTGCTGCTGTCTTTCCCCTCCTTTTCCTGTCATTGTGCATTGTGGTCTACAAATGTTTTGAACCCCCCAAAATGTTTTGTGCCACTCTGTGGCCTTCTCCTGTTTTTGCCACCTCAAAAAGCCTTTGTGCCTCCCCCTGACCTCATGTGTGTGTTGCCCCCACTGTGTCATTGTGCCACTCTTGACCTCATGCTGGTGCCTTTCCCCCCTCCCACTCTCTGTCAATGTGCCACTCTGTGGCCTATACGTTTTGCCACCTCCAGAATGTCATTGTGCCACTCTGGACCACTGGTTTTTGCCCCTCCGAAAGTCATTGTCCCATGCCTGACTTCTTGCTGCGCTGTGGCTGCTCCCGGCCCTCCCCTGTGCATTGTCCCCATGTCTGCCCTCATGCTGCTGCTGTCGTCACCTCCACTCTCTTCATTTTCCCCATCTGTGGCCTACTACTTTTTGCCATCCCCAGAATGTTTTTGTGCCACTCTGTGGGCCTACTCCTGTTTTTCCAATTCAAAATGTAATTGTCCCCACTGTCTGACCTCATGCAAACTGCTGGCAGCTGTCGGACCTACCACTCTGTCAGTCCCCTTGCGGGCCTATGTTGTTGCTGTGGCTGCTGCCGTGCCCCCCAACTGTATCTTGTGCCACCTCTGCCCTAGCTGCTGCTGCCGTCACCCCATCTTTGCTATTGTGCATCTTAAACCTAAAAATGTTTTTTGCCCCCTCCAGAAATTCTTTTGTGCCATTTGCCCTGCCCTCTTGCTGCTGGGGCCCTGCTGCTGTGCCCCCCACCCCCCCCCCCCCCCCCCCCTTGTCTTTTGTGCCACTCTGTGGCCCTTACCCCTGTTTTCCCCCTTCCCTGTGACATTGTGCCACTGTTTTAAACCTTCTTTGGGTGCTGTTGTTTCCGGGGACCCCCAAACCCCTCGGTGTTGTGCCACTCTGGGGGCCCTACTCCTTTTTTTCCCAAACCTACCAGAAAGCCATTGTGCCCACTGCCTGACTTCATGTGTTGCTTTTGGCCCTGCTCCCGTGTTTCCCCACACTTTTGTCTTTTTTGCCCTCTCTTACCTCATGGGGCTGCTCCCGGTAAACCTCCCCCCCTTTTTTTTGCCCCCCTTTTTGGGGCCATCTGTGCCCTACCCCTGTTTTTGCCCCCTTTCCAGAAATTTTTGTGCCACTGCCTACCTCATGCTCCCTCCTGTTGGCTGTTTCCCCGTCCCCCTCCACACTGTGTCATTTTGCCACGTTTTGCCTCATGTGTGCTGTCGTCACCCCCAAATTCTTGAATTGGGGCCACTCTTTTGGGCCCCTACTATTTTTTGCCCCCACCTCCAGTGGGTCATTGTCCCCAACTCTGTGGCCTTCTCCTGCGTTCCCACCCCAAAAAGCCATTGTGCCACAGCCGCCCTTTTTTTTTTTTCCCCCTGATTTCCCCTCCAAACTTTGTCATTGTCCACTCTCTACCTAAATTCCCTTGTTGGGGCTTTCACCTCCCTCTCTGTCTTTTCCCCATTTGGGTGGTACTACTGTTTTGCCACCTCCAGTTTGTCATTTCCCAAACTCTCGCCCCTTTTGTTTGCTGGGGCACCCCCCTTTTTGGGCTTTGTGCCCTCTGGGGGAAAAGGGGTTTAACCGGCCCCTTTCCCAAAAAGGGGACAGTGTCCCCACTGTCTGCCTCTTGCTGCTGCTGGGGCTGCCTGCCGGGACCTCCCCGGGTTTCATTTTTCCCAATGTCTGCCCTTTCCATGTTTGTGCTGCCATGCCCTCCACTTTCTGTCATTTTCCCAAAATTTGGGCCCAAATACTGTTTTGCCACCTCCAGAATGCCCATTTGCCCTTTTGTCTAAACCTCATCCCTTGCTGTGTTTCCCCCCTTTTTTGTTTTTCCCCCCCTTCCTTACACTCTTTCATTGTCCCCATGTTTTGACCTGTGCTCCCCCTTGCTGGGGCCCTCCCTGCTGTGCCCCCCACACTGTGTATTGTGCCCTCTGTGGTTTTACTTTTGTTTTTCCCAAACCTCTACAAAAACTCTGTCATTGGCCACGTCTGCCCTCATGCGGTGGGGGGTGGCTCCCTCCCCGTGCCCCTCCACACTCTGTTTTTGTGCCACTCTGTGGCCTACCCCTTGTTTTTCCACCCCCCAAAATTTGTCATTTTTCCCACTCTTTGCCCTCATGCTGCTTCTGTGGCTGCTCCCTTTTCCCCTCCACCTTGTCATTTTTGGCCAGCCCCCCGGGCCCCCCCAACCCCCATGTGCTGCTCCGTCACCTCCCCCCTCTCTTTCATTGTCCCACCCCCTTGTGGCCTCCCTTCTTTTTTTCCCAAACCTCCAGAAAGTCATTTTTGCCACTGCGGGCCCCCAATGCTGCTGCTGTGGCTGTTTGCTGTGCCCCCACATTGTTGTCATTTGGCCCCCCCCCCCCCCCCCCCCCTGTCTGCCCTAATGCTGCGGGCTGTTGTCACCCCACTCTCTGTCATTGCCCCAAACTCTGGGGCCCTTATATTTTTTCCCACCTCCAGAATGCCCATTGTGCCACTCTGTGGCCTACCCCTGTTTTTGCCAACTCCAGAATGTAATTGTGCCACTCCCGGGACCTCATGTGTTTTTTCGGGTGGCTGCTGCTGCCCCCCCCAACACTGTTTTCTTTGTCCCCATCTGGGGCCCTACTCCTTTTTTTGCCACCTCTACACTATGTCATGGGGCCACTGCCCGACCCTCATCCCGGCTGCTGGGGCCCCCTTCTCCTTACCCCCAAAACTTTCCCCTTTCCAAACCTTCCCTCCTCCTTTTTTCCCCCCCCCCCTCCAAATTTCCCCCCCCCCCCCCTTTTTTCCCCAAATCTCTGACCTCATGCGGGCCTGCTGTTTTTTTTTTGCTCCCGTACCCCCCACACTGTTATATTGTGCCACGGCCCGGGGCATCATCCCGGGCCCTCCCTCCCGTCACCTCCACTCTTTGTATTGTGCCATCTCTGTGACCTACTACTGTTTTTTGCCACCCCCGGGAAAAGTCATTGTCCCAACTGCCTGACCTTATCCCCTTCCCCGGGGCCTGTGGCTGCGGGCCGTCCCCTCCACAATGTGTAATTGGAAAACTTTTCTGCCCTCATCCCTGCTCCCTCCCCCGTCACCTCCACTCTTTGCCCTTTGTGCCACTCTGTGACCTACTACTGTTTTTGCCCCCCCTCCAGAAATTCATTGTCCCACTGCCTGCCCCAAATGTCTGCTTGGCTCCCTCCCTTTGCCCTCCACACTGTTTTAAATTTTTCCCACTGTTTAAAAAAAATGCCTCATGTTTTTGGGTCCCCTGTTTCACCTCCATTCTCTGTCATTGGGGCCACTCTGTGGCTAATTTACTGTTTTGCAACCCCAAAAAATGTCTTTGTGCCATTTGGGGCCCATTCTCCTGTCTTTGCCACCTCCAGAAACCCCATTGTGCCACTGCACTGCCCTAAATGTGTGCTGTCCCCCTTCCCACACTTTTGTCTTTGTCCCACTTCTGACCCTCATCCCTCCCCTGCTGCCGTAAACCTCCACTCTCTGTCAATGTGCCACTCTGGGGGCTCCCTACTGTTTTGCCACCCCTCCAAAAAAAAAAAAGGAATGTCATTGTGCCCCCTTCCTCTGCCCCTCTTGCTCCCTCCCTGCCGTCCACCCCCACTCTTTGCCCCACTGTGCCACTCTGGGGAATTCCCTTACTGTTTTGCCCCCTAAAAAATGACATTGTGCCACTGTCTGACCTAAAGCTGCTCCCTGGGCCCCTGTGCCGTGCCCCCCCAATACTGTGTCTTTGGGCCCCACTGCCCGGGACCTCATGCTGCTGCTTCCCGTGCCCTCCCACTTTTGTCATTTTTTCCACTCTGGGGCCTTACTACTTTTTTGCAACCTCCAAAAATGTCATTGTGCCACTGTCTGCCTCATGCGCTGCTGTGGCCAGTCCCGTGACCCCCCCACGTGTCATTTTTGCCACTCTGTGGGCCTACCCCTTTTTTTTGCCACCTCCCAGAATGTATTTCCCACTCTCTGACCCTCCTTGCGGGGGGCTCCCCCGGGGGTTTGGGGGGCCGGGGGGGGGGGGGGGGCGGGGCCCCCCCCCGGCCCCGCCCCCTCCCACTGTATCATTGTGCCACTTTCGACCTCATGCTGCTCCCTGCTGTCACCTCCACCTTTTTGTAAATTGTGCCACTTTTGGAAACCTACTATGTTTTGGCCACCTCCATAAAGTCATTTAGGGGCCACTGCCTGCCCCCTCATCCCTCCCTGTGTGGCTGCTCCCGTCCCTTTTTCCAACATTTGGGGCCCATTGGGGGCCACTGTCTGCCCTCATGCTTCTGCTGTCTTTCACCCTCCACTTTTCTGTCATTGTGCCAATCTGTGACCTATACTGTTTTTCCCCACCTCCAAGAAAGTCATTGTCCCACTGCCTGCCCTCTTGCTGTTTCCCCTGTGGTCCCCTGTGTGCCCTTCCACATTGTGTCTTTTGTGTAACGTTGACCTCATGCTGCGTTGTCGTCCCCTCCATTCTCTTTAAATTGTCCCTTTCTGGGGGCCAAAATATGTTTTCCCCACCTCCAGAATTTTTCCATTGTGCCACTCTGTGCATTCCCCTTTTTTTGCCACCTCCAAAAACCCATTGTCCACCCCCCTGACTTCATGCTGCTGTGTGGCTCCCCTCCCGGGGTGCTCTCCAACTGTGTTTTTGTGCCCCCCTTTAAAACCTCATGTTTGCGCTGCCGCCCACCCCCAAACTCTCTGTCATTGGGGCCCATTTCTATGACCAAATCCTTTTTTTGGGCCCCCCTCCAGGAAAGTCATTGTGCCCCCTGCCTGACCCATGCTGCTGCTGTGGCTGCTGCCATGCCCTCCACACTGTTTCTTTTGTGCCCCCCTGTCTGACCTCATGCTGCTGCTGTGTCACCCCATTCTCTGTCATTGTCCCAAACTCTGTGGCCTACTACTTTTTTGGGCCACCCCCAAAATGTCATTTTTAAAAAACCCCGGGGCCCTTCTCCTACCCTTTGCCCCCTTTCCAAAAAAGCCTTTTGTGCCACTCCCCTGACCTAAATGCTGCTGCGTCCCCTCCACCCCTGTGTCATTGTGCCCTCCTTGACCTCATGCTGCCCCTCCCCGTCACCTCCCATTTTCCCTGCCCATTGTCCCAATCTGTGGGCCTACAAATGTTTTGCCACCTCCAGAATGTAAATTGGCCACCCCTTTTGCCCTCATCCCCTGTTGCTGCCTTTCCCCTCCACTCTCTGTCATTTTTGCCACTCTGTGGCATATTTCTGTTTTGCCACCCCCCACAATAAATTTGTCCCCACGGGCTGCCCTCATGTGTGCTTTTGGCTGCTGCCGTCCCCTCCAAAATGTTTTCCCTTTGGTGCCTGGCTGACCTCTTGCTGTGCTGCTGTGACCTCCATTTTCGTCATTTTCCCCACCCCTGGGGCCCCTACTATTTGTTTTGCCCCTCCAGAATGTCATTTTTGCACTGCCTAAACCTCATGCTGCTGCTGTGGAAGCTCCCATGCCCTTACATTTCCTTAAATTGGGGCCCACTGTCTGCCCAAAACCCGGGCTGCGGGTGGCTGCTCCCTTTGCCCCACACTGTTTTCATTGTGCCACTCTGTGGCCTACTCCCTTTTTTTGCTCCCTCTATCCCAGTGTCTTTGTTCCCCCCTGTCGGGACCTCTTTGCTGCTGCTGTGGCTCCCCTCCGTAAACCCCCCACTCTGTCATTTTTCCCCCCTCTGTGGCCTTCCCCCTTTTTTCCCCAACCTCCAGAATGTCATTGTCCCAACTCTCGCCCTAATGTTGGCTCCCTGGGGCCCCTGCTGCCGTGCCCCTACACCCCCCCCCTTTTTGTCATTGTGCCACTCTGGGGCCCTTACTCCTCTTTTTGCCCCCTCCAGAATGTTATTTTTTTTGGCCCCCCTCTCTGACCCATTCTGCTGTGGCTGTGCAGTCACCCCCACCACTCTGTCCCCTGATGTTCCCTTAACTGAGCTCCCCAGCTTTTTTTTTTCCCAGCTTTTTGCTGTCATGACTTTATCGGGGCCAACATTTCCCCTTGGTTTTTTTTTTAAATTTTTTGCCCTCTTAAGTCCCCCGGGGAAATTTTATGTGAAGCGATTCTAAAGAGGGGCGGCACCCACCCTGCGTGTCAATACAAAAAACCAACATTGTTATGAAGAGAAAACCCAATGCTCCCTCTCCCCAAATTTTTAAGCATGGCACAATTTACAGAAACCTGAGGTTTTTTGGCAGCCGGGAAAAAATAGCTGTTTTTTTTACGCGATTTGTCCCAAAGTAATTCAGACCGAAACTAATTTTGTCGGGAAATTCAACGAAGTCACATAAATTGAATTTTTGAGAACTGCGCCCATCTGTAAACATTAATTGATATTTTTTGTAACTGAGACCTTTTCCAGTCAGTTTCCTCTACACCAGTGTTTTTAACCCCTTAACGACCGCCCGCCGACTTTAGACGTCGGCTGGTATAGGTCATTCGTCTGCAGCGACGACTAAAGACGTCGCTGCAGATATAGGAGTTGGCTGCGCCCGGCGCCGCAATTGAGCTGTGGTCGGGGCTGTACTACAGAGCCCCGATCCCAGAGCATCTCCTGTGACCACCGGGTAGCGGCAGAAACCTCCGCAACCCGGAGCTTTATCCCTTTGATTGCGGCAGTGTGTTACCGCAGCGCAATCAAATGGTTTCCCCTGCTCTGTCGGGTGATCGGAACTCCCGGTGACCTGACAGAGCCTGGGGAACGGCTGCACAGTCATCTCTGGGGACCTAGAGTGGCCCCAGAGCTGTCTGTGTATGAAGCCAGTGACTAAGACGCACCTTGTGCTGTCCTAATCACTGCCTGTGTCAGATTGACACAGATTAGAATGTATTAGCATATTTATATATGCTAATACATTACTAAGTGTAAAAAAAAAAAAAAAATGTTAAACAGTTCTCCCTTCATGGGAATTAAAAAAAAAGAAAAAACATAAAAAGTGTAAAAAAAAGTGTAAAAAAATAAATAAAAAAAATAAAAATAAATGTGTAATTTTGTGCATAAATTACACAAACGAAAAAACCTACACATATTAGGTATCCACATGACCGTAATAACCTGTAGAATTAATCTAACAAGTTATTAATTGTGAAATGTGAATGGTGTAAAGAAATAAAAATAAAAAAAAATACTGCAACTTGTCTCGAATAAAATGAGGCCTCATCCAACTGCGTCATTGAAAAAATAAAAAGTTACAACTGTTGAAACGCAAGGAGGCAAAAACTAAAAAAATGTTCTGGTCATTAACTACTTTTCAGGCGTTTGGCTTACGGGGTTAAACTCCAGTCCTCAAGACCCACCAACAGGTCATGTTTTCATGTTCTGCCACAGAATGCACTTACACTAATTATATCATCTGTGAAATACTGAGGAAATTCTCAAAACTTGATCTGTTGGTGGGTCTTGAGGACTGGAGTTGAGAAACACTGCTCTACATCATCTCAACCGTTTTAAATTGTAAGACTTGGGTTTTTATAAAAAAAAAACCTTTAAGCAAACCTTGAACAGTTCAAATAATATAAATGTTTAAATATGTGTTAAAGGGGTTCAGAAAGCTTCAACTTTTACTACTATTTTATATTTAGGATTAGAACTCTAAACAATATTTTATAAGAATTCCAGTTTTCAAGCATGAGTTCTTTTTATTGCACTGAGAAGATGGTCCGGCGCCTGATTCTTCTGGTGACACTTTTCTCTTGGTGGAACACACATTACTTCATGTCAAACCCTGTTTTCTTCAACAACAAATGTAGGGGATAGAAGTGTTACCCTAGTACATGTTAGATTTGTCCTCAATATTTAGCCTTGGTTTCCACACTAACACTTATCCAGCCCTGCTTCCATATTTTTGTACAGTATGTTTTAGGATATTCCAACAAATAAAATTAAGTTTGGCCTTTGTGTGTCACATTTCTGTGGGTTTAATTTCAAAATCTTGATTTCATTGTTTGCATGAGCTAGAGTGGTTATTTATCATTTTATTTAGGATTTAGGCTATTAAAGGTGTTTTCCAGTGGAAAAAAAATGTGTTGTAAATAATAACTTTCCCAGGGTCAAGCATCTTTGTAATGTACTTTTATTAAATTTGTGGGCTCCCTGCAGTTCTACAACAACTGATTGCTTGCGGCCAACCCGGTAGTTCTATGTGTCTTCACACAGAAAAACAGCTTTGTGTTGAGCTTAGTTGACCAAAGAAATTTGGAATTTTCAGTGTAGCCTTTACAGCTTCATTTTTTTGGTCCTACCTTCTAAAGTTTTCAAGGTGAGGGACAAAACAGAGTTGTGTGCGCTAAGAGCTATACAAGTCTGAAATGCATAAGCTTTTTGCATGTCATGACTACGGACATTTAAATGCTATACTAAATTGTATTTTTATATGTTTATATATTTTGATATATTGTCATATCTGATGCTGGAATTGTCTTTTTGATTTGTTATGCATTGGTGCTGTCTCCCATGGTCTGTGCATTCCGGAAGGTTTGGAGACAGAGGTTGGGAGGGAGGAAGATAGACAAAGCACATGATGTTGGGGCTTTTAGTTTTACAGGGCAAAAGGAAAGAGCTTTGAAACAGGAAATGCCGCTGCTTGACTGCAGAGAAGGGAAGTTTTATACAGTATAAAAAATGCACAAAATGACTCAGAACAGATCACATGAAGCCATATAAGAATTTTGCTTTGGTTCACTAGCCCACCTCTTTAATAGGCTATAGTAATCAGGGCCATAATCAGGGAAGTACTAGCAGTCAAAGGCCAGTATCAAATTTAAAGAAAGGAGCTGGCCCAGATGCTTTGGCTGCTTTGAAACTTGAAAATCCCGATGAGAGTCCTAACAATAATATTATCCACAGGAAATAGGTGATTCTACTACCTCATGGCACCATTCACACTCATAGAAAGACCACATCTAGTTCTGAAGAAGGTCTGACAGTACATACTAATCCCCTTTGATTTGTGAGAGCCGCCATTCCATTATACAAACATGAATTGTTATACTTTTTTTTTCCTAAACCGCTAATATTGGCTGCACAAGCTTGAAGCATGTATCACCCTGACCACTCAAATCCACGCTGATGTATTTTGAATATACACTTCTGTATCATTAGATAAACAACCTATTATGTTTTACCCCAGGCAATACATATATTTAGTGTCCCATGAGTTACCTATGCATTTATTTTGAGAAATATATGAATAGCTGAATCTTAAAACCACTATATTTGGTGCTATATCTGTTTTACTAAACATTCCCTCTATAAAAAAAAAAAAAAAGTAAAGTGAATATAAAATCAGTTTGTTGTTTATTTTCTAAAGCTCAAAGTTAATGAATATTGCACTTATGCTTCATTTTCCCTAACAAGCTCACTTCTATTCAGGCCACATAACATTCATTTTGAACAGGCTGTTGCCTCTATTTGCATGTTGTTCACTGTGGTACGTGTTGAAAAGGTCACAAGAGATGAATCAGCATTATATATTTCTTTTAATACTTTTAATTATTAATAGTGGAATATTAATTATAAGAACCAATAATTAAAACTCCTGACATTTAGTAGATTTTATCAACAATATTTTATAAACTGACTCTTTCTACTTTCATTTAATCAATGAAAGTAAGAATTTTCATATTTACGCAAACAATCCCAAATCAAGACAAGTAGCAGAACGTATCTATCGGCATTCTCAATGGCCAGCGCTTATATAACCAGATTTATCATCAAGGTATATCTATCATCTATCATTTCAACAAACTTCTCACACATGATATAAATATGAGTTGGGGGTCATTTGGGGTCAAGTTCTTGTAACCCCCGACTAATCACTAAAGTTGACCTAACTATAAAGACCTCTAAGAAAAGCAAATAATTGGTGTTAGAAAAAGCTAAATGGTGCTTTCAATCTTTTGTCTTGCCTGTCTGTGACGATCTGAGGATCCAGATGCCCAAAGATCTCTCTTTAAGACATGACACCAGTATTTATTTTGCCTTAGTAGGTAGGTACATTAGGTTAACAGGACCATAGGTTGGGTCACAACTTCTTCTCTGGACAACATACATATCATTGTGATATTCCTACACCAATAGACAAAGACAAAATAAAAAGGATGACAGAGACATCTAATTTTGCCATCTAAAGATAAGGGAAACATGATTTTTACCTAAGAAAATATACTGTAGGGTAATGATAACTTAAAGTCTAAGCCGTTTTTCTTTTCTCATCACATTTTTTTCCTCCTCACCTTCCAAGAACCATAACTTTTTTATTCATTGACCATACCATATAATGTATTGAAAAATCCGAAAAAAAATCTAAGTGGTGTGGAATGTGAAAAAATTAAGGTATTTGTGCCATTTTTTTGTGGTGGGATTTATTTTTATGGTGCTTACTCTTTGGTAGAAATGATGTATTATCTGTATTCTGCAGGTCTGTATGATTCCAGTGATACTGTACCAAATTGTTATGTTTTAGTATTTAAAAAAAAAAAAAAACATTTTCTATTTCTTAAATTTGCACTGCAGCATCATTTTTTACGGGGAATTTTTTTTCAACCCATGGACCTGAGTGAGAGTACAGTTTTTTTATTGCTATTATTTTGGAAAACTTGCGATTTTTTTTATCACTTTTTATTCTAAGTTTTCTGGGACATGAAATGACAAAAACAAATCTCAATTTCGGCATTGAGAATTTTTTTCTTGCATGCTGTTTGACGTATGGGATGAATGATGTAACGTTTTAATAGATATGACCTTTATGGACACGGCAATATCAGTTACTTGAAACTTTTCTATTTATTTTATTTTTCTATTTGTAAAATGGCAAAAGGGAGGGTGATTTGAACTATATATATATATATATATATATATATATATATATATATATATATATAATGATGAAAAGATGCCAGCCTCATTCATACATGTCACCCTTAGTCCCCCTAGGTTACTTAACCACTAGAGGGCACAATGGCTTGTACATCCTTCCACATTATGTAGAAGGATGTACAAGGATTGTGCTCCTATGACTCCCTGTCTAAGGCAGGAAGTCATAGCCACAGTAAGATGGCAGCTATAGCAATAGCAGCAGCATCTACTTAAACAACAGAGATTGGAGCTGGAGGATAGAGAAGGGACCAAGGTAACAAAGTGCCAGTTTCAGGCTTGGTGCCCACAGGCATATATTTTTCTGCAAAGAGCCTGACCTTGTGTCCGAGATGGAACATAGATGGAGGTCTGCTCTTCTTGTTAACCTGTTTTTTAATACAGACATAGGCAAGAACAAGCCATTTTGTCATTAGCTGGAAGTTGCGTACATGAGAACTGGCTGTCGGAACATCTGTGGTGGCTGCAAGAGAAAGAGGGAGCCAAGGATTCTGGCTGAAGATGATGTGGATGAAAGTATCCCTCGAGGAATCGCTGGAATAATTTTTATATGTGAATTCCACCCAGAGTAGCAGGGCCACCCAGTTATCTTGCCATCTTTTGGCAAAGATAGTTTCCCCGTATCTGATTCACCCTTTCCACTTAGCAATTGGGGTTGGGGATGGTATGCCAAGGACAGGTCGAGCCTAATCTGGAGCTTGGAACAAATGGAATGACAGAATTAGGAGGTAAACTGTACCGCTCTGTTGGAGACAATATGAGTCAGCATTCCATGCAGATGAAAGTTGTGAGGAAGGCAGACAGAGACTAACTTAGCCGCAAACGGAGGACTTGTAAGAGGGATGGAGTGCACCATCTTTGAAAAGCGATCCACACAGAGCAGCCCAATGGAGATGGTAGATCAGTAAGAAAGTCTATAGCTATATGGGTCCAAAGAGTTTCACTGACTGGCAGAGGTTATAGGAGACCAGTAGGCTTCTGTTGTTGGCGCAGTTAAGACAAGCAGCCACAAAGTTCTTAACATCCTGCATGAGAGTTGACAAACAGTTTCCTTTGTGCAGGATGCACATACGTCTTCCTCAAAGGAATTTCACATAACTTCAAGGGCGCTGTAGTGATGAGGCATTCAGGGGGTACTATATGCTGTGGATCTGGTACAGAATCAGAGACATGTGAGGCCCAAGATAGTGCATCCACCTTAACTTCTGGTCGAAAGTGGAGACAGAAGTCGAAGCAGGAAAAGAGCACCAACCAGCAGACTGGAAAGGGGTTTAAGGACTGATCAATTTGGAGATACACAAGATTTTTGTGATCATTGTAAATTTTTACTGAATGCACAGCACCGTCCAGAAGATTTTGCCACTACTCCAAGACCAATTTGATGGCTAGCAATAGAGTAGTTTCTCTCAGCAGGAGAAAAAGTTTTTGAGAAGAAGCAACAGGTATGGAATCTATACTTTGCATTTTTTGAGAGATGACTCCCCCAACCGAGGGGGCATTAACTTCAATGTAGAAGGGTTTTTTTGGGTCTGGACGATGGAGCACTGTTGTTTAGGTGTCAGTGAACTTCAGCTGGAAGAAAGTTTTCTCTACTTCAAAGGTCCACAAACAAGGGCTTCTGCCTTTCTTGGTTAACGAGACAATGAGTGATGCTAAGGTGTGGAAATGAGAAATGAATTGCCTGTAATAATTTGCAAAGCCAATGAACCACATGGACAGTTTAGAATGGCAGTCTGATTTTCTGGGTCCATTTGAAGACCTTGGGTGAAGATGATGTAACCTAAGTATGACAAGTTAGACAACTCAAAGAGACACTTTTCAATTTGGCGTAAATTTCATAATTTTCATATAGGCAGGCTAGGACCAAGCAGACATGGACATGATAGGACCCAAGATCAGGCGAGAATATTAAAATATCATCCAGGTAGACAAGGACATATTCATATAACAAATATTAACAAATGTCACTAACGAACTCCTATAAGACTGCCGTAACATTAAAGAGTCCGAAGGGCTTCACCAGATATTCAAAGTTGCCATCTTGGGTATTGAATGTATTCTTTCTTTCATTCCCTCCCCTATGGATTAGATTATAGGACCCCCAGCGGTGTTGCTGAGAGAAATTCTTGGCACCTTGGTTCTTTACAACGAGCTCTGATATTAATGGTAGCAGATAGTGGTTCTTTATAACTATTCTGTTGAGACCTCTATAGTCGATGCAGGGCTACAATGAACCATCCTTTTTCTCAATAAAGAATAACCCTGCTCTAGCAGGAGAGAATGATTTTGTATAAACCCTTTCTTAAGATTCTCCTTGATATAGGACAACATGGCTGCCATTTTGGGTCAAGACACAGGGTACACTTAACTCCAAAAAGTTGTAGTACGAGGCAGATTACTGGAGAAATCTGGGAGTACAAGGAAGGAGATCCGCTCTTGGTGCAGCACTTATACCCATAGAATGAGTGGTTTCCTACAAAAATGAATGGTACATGAGAGAATCTCCCCACTAACAGAGGATACCAAGAGAAGCTTGTCCATGGGTGTCGTAGGCACCCAACGATGGGTGGATAAAGTTGCCTGCAGAGTCGGAATCCACAAAGGCTGTGACCTTGAGACTGGAGCCGGACAGGAGAATTAGAGTGATTGGCATTGTTATATATGGAGAGGGAGTAATCTCACCTGGATTTGGCTGTCCCACAAAGCCTAGGCTCTGAAGTTTCTCAGCAGATGTTACTTGATCCAACAGTAGAGGCATAGGCTCAAATTCCTCTCTCTTCTTCAGACAGGTAGGCTCTCTCAACCTGCGTTTCCCATGGCACAGAGGGTGCAGGTAGTAGATGTCGATGGAAGATGGATACCAGATGGGGGACTCTACAAAATCGGGAGGCTTCATATTTTTGGCGTAACTCTTGTCGCTCATTGAAGCAGACATCAATATGGGTGGCCAAAGTAATGAGGTCATCTAGGTTAGTGGGCAAGATGTGGCCAGCACGGTTTTCCATGATCCGACTTGCCAGGCATTTATAGAAGGTAGCTACAAGTGCTGCATCATTACAGGCCAAATATTAATATAGGGTCCAGAACTGCACAGCATACCGGCCCACAGTAGAATCGAACTGCCAAAGCTGTAGAAGTGAAAAGGCAGCCAAAGAGGCGCCACCAGGTTCTTCATACACCTTGCAGAAAGCGGCTAGGAAGTCTGTCAAGCTGGTTGTCAGAGGGTCCACTCATTCCCAAATGAACTGGTGGGTAAGGACCTCAAAGTGAATCATACATTGATACAGGAAACTTTGGCTGGCTTTGGGGTCTCCACTGTAGCTAGGAGGTAGTGTCAGGTGCAAGGAGAAGCTATATGGAACAGCTGGAGGTGGAGCAGGCATCGAAGCAAGAGCAGCCTCCAGGAGTCGGGTCGCTATGTTTTGCATCATGTGAACCAGTTGCTCCTGACATGCACCCTAATATACTACTTCAGCGACAAGATCTTGTGACTCAGGAAGAGGTGTGTAGGCAAAATCCAAGGCCCAGTTGTACTGTCATGCTGGGACACCAGAGACAGAAGGTGGATCTGATAGTTCTCACCAGTAGCTGCCACAAGGGTGGTTGGTCTTTGCTGTAGAAAACCCCCAGGTTGCTTTTCCTGGCATAGGTGGCACCTTGTGGTGGCAGCCATTGTGGCCAGAGAAGGTGGTACAGAAGGATGAGGCAGAAGCGTAGATAAAAACACAGGTAAGTGATCAAAGCAGGCAGCAGGCAAGGCAGAGTCAGGAACAGAGCAGTGAGGAAATGACAATAGGAAGGAAATCTGAGGAAACTTGCAAGAGAGGTAGTAACAACACCCACAAGTGGGAAAAGGGTCCTGGGAGAGTAATCCTTATAAATTCCCCTAAAGGAGAGTCGGGAGAATGCAGCCAGGAAGAAACAGCAACAAAGCATAGACACCAATGTGAAAGTTGGCATAAAAGTGCCAGGGACTGTGGACCAGCACTTGGACTGCAGTGCGAACTATTATGTGACTTTGACTGATAATTGTATACAGTGTTAAGCTGTGAATTACACTCCTACTCACCTAATCCTCCTAGTCAAAACCTGGCCTGGATGTGTGGAAATAGTTATCCCACCCAACTCGTTGACTTTTTGAACAGTAAAAGCAAGTCTGGATCAGCTGTATGTAAGCAGTTATTTTAACTATAAAAAAGCACTAGTTTTCTGTGGTACTGACACTCATGAAAAAAAGCAACTTGCACTGAGGCCTGTTACCTTGTTGACACTTATCTTCTGTCAACCACAGTTCTTTGTGCCACCCTGCAATGTATACAGTATCTCACAACAGTGAGTAAACTCCTCAAATTTTTGTAAATATTGAATGATTACTTTCCATGGTACAAAAATGAAGATATGATACTTTGATACAATATCAAGTAGTTCGTGTACAGCTTGTATAATGGTATATATCACTCCTAAGTGAAAATGGGTATATTGTTCTCAAAGTGTCAATACTTTGTGAGGTCACCATTTTTTTCCTGCACTGCCTTAACTCTCTTGGGCATGGAGTTCATTAGAGCTTCACAGGTTGCCACTGCAATCCTCTTCCACTCCTTCATGACAACATCACGGAGCTGGTGGATGTTAGAGACCTTGTGCTGTTTCATCTTCAGTTTCAGGATGCCCCACAGGTGCTCAATAGGATTTAAGTCTGGAGACATGCTTGTCCAGTCTACCACCTTTACCCTCATTTGCATTAGCAAGGAAATGATTGTCTTGGAGGTGTGTATGGGGATACTATCATGTTGGAATACTGATCTGCAGCCCATTTTCCAAAGGGAGTGGATCATGCTCTGATTCAGTATGACACAGTACCTGTTGGAATTCACGGTTCCTTCAGTAGCTCTACACAGCCGGCAGCACTCATGCAGCCCCAAACCATGACACTCCCACCACCATGTTTGCCTGTAGGCAAGACACACTTGTCTTTGCACTCCTCACCTGGTCATAAACACATGGTTGACACCATCTGAACCAAAAAATGTATATTGGTCAACTAATCTATGTCCTTAATCTTGTCTTCAGCAAACTGTTTGCGAGCTTTCTTGCACATCATCTTTAAAAGAGACTTCCTTCTGGGATGACAGCCATGCAGACCAATTTAATGCAGTATGTGGCATATAGTCTGAGCATTTACAGGTTGATCCCCACACCCTTTTAACCTCTGCAGCATTGCTGTAAGAACTATACATCTATTTTTAGAAGACAATCTCTCAATCTCAATCTATCATGCTAAGCATGTGCACTCAACCTCTTTGGTAGACCATGACAAGGCCTATTTTGAATGGAACCTGTCTTGTTAAACTGCTATATAGTCTGCAGCTCAGTTTCAGGGTGTTGGCAACCATCTTATAGCGTAGGCCATCTTTATGTAGAGCAACTTTTTTCTTTCAGATCCTGAGACAGTTTTTTGCCATGTGGTGCCATGTTGAACTTACAGTGACCAGTAGAGTATGAGAGTGATAACACCAAATTTAACACACCTGGTTCCCTTACACACCTGGGACCTTGTAACACTAACAAGTCATATGATACTGTGAAGGGAAAGTGGCATATTGGGCCCAATTTGTCCATCTTCTCTTAGGGGTGTACTCACTTTTGTTGTCAGCAGTTTAGACATTGATAGTTGTGTGTTGAGTTATTTTGAGGACACAACACATTTACACTTTTATGCAAGCTGTACACTGACTACTTGATATTCTATCACATTGTCATATCTTCAGTGCTGCCCCTTGAAAAGCTATACAAAATACAAAAGTTACAAAAATTTGGGGGGATGTAATCATTTTTGTGAGATACTGTATATACACAATGCAAAGTTAAAAAGCGAATGAACAAAAGGGAAATCTAAACCAAATCAATATTTGATATAACTGTCCTTTGCCTTCAAAACAGCATAAGTTCCTGTAGGTACACTTGCACACAGTTTTTAAGGAACTTGGCAGGGAAGTTGTTCCAAACATCGCTAACCACCAATCTTCTGTGATTGTAGTTTGCTCAAGCTGAAAATAGTTCTTAATGTCATTGAGGTCATTGTCCTACTGTAGAATACATATGGAGCCAATCAGATGTCTCCCTGATAGTAAGGGTCTGATTTGCAGAATATTTACAGCATTTTTCTACAAATGTTTGCAGAGGTTGAGGAGGAGAGTAAGTATGTATTAAAATGTTTAAAGACAGTGAAGCACTTAACAATTATCATAATGCCCTTGGTACTGAACAAACTCTGGGGTCTGTTCAAAATTATGGTTTCTCTTGCTGTATTTGCAGGCATAAGCCCTATGGGTGCTTTCACTTGGTGTGTTTTTGGTGCATTTTTTACGCATTTTTCATGCAGAAAGGCACAGCAATTAATGCTGTACATTTCTGCACAAAAAATACATAAAAAAGCATCAAAAAATGCACCAAAAATGAAAGCACCCTATTAGAAAATTACCACTGCCAACTGAAAGAAATTAGTGGAGCTAAATGACTACACGTGTGGCTGTGTATGGCAGTTTTACTGATATATGATATACAACTCAAATTGAAATATTTAACTGAGCCAAGCATCAATGATTAGCAACTTAGACCACCAACAATCAGTTGTTTAATTATCAACAATGTAAAGACAATGTAAACAGTACATTATACATGACATCATATAGGAATGTTCATTATTCTTCGACAGTCAACATTGTACTATTTCAGTTACTCAGACGTATGAAGGTCATTAAAACGCAACCCTTCAAATGCAACACTTCTAGTTTAAACAAGGTAAGATGCTCACTAAAACATAAATTAAGAAGGGAATTTAATTTAAAATGTGTCAAATAGGATAGATAGTCTTCATTTAATTTTAAAATCTGGCACAACAGCTTTCTATCTCTACATAAAGCTCCCTCTGTATATTTCTACATACAAGCAATCTTAGATTTCCAATCTAGGGCTCGCTTTAGCGTGATTAGCATATAAATGTAAAGAAACAAACTCTGTGAGAATGGATTAAAAACAATGCTTCACTATCAGGTGAAGGGACTCATCATCACATTTGTTATAAAGAAGGAAATATCGTGTCCGTTTTAATGAGAACTATAAAGGAAAGTTTGATTTCGACTATTAATGTTTCAGTGGTGTTATTGGTAATTTACAGGAGAATATTGCTTGTTTTGCTTGTTTACTATGATCTGTTTTATTCTTGCAATATAAAATGCATTACAATTGTACAAGATGAAAGGAAATGTATTACTTTAAACCATAAAGTAATCCTATTTCATTATACTCACACTTAGTAAAATAACCCCCAAAATCCAAATGCATTGTGGAAGTACAGCTCGGATGAGATGCATGACTATAAACAAGAAGCTTGGAATATTTACAGAGTTCTGTTTTCTCTCTAAGCACACACATGTTCACACATTACGCAGATTTTTTTATACAGTATTGAGAGGTTCTGTCTGTTTTGGCTTTGTTACATCACATTGTACCATCTGGCATTTTAAAACACGGATGCTCAAATCAGCATATTTTTACGCATTAAGTGGCATATGATTATTATATTATAGCTTGAAATAAAAGTCTTGATATAAAGTGATGAGGATATTTTTAAACTCATGATCGTTCTAAGATGAGAGATTTAAAAGCAATTGAGATTTAGATGTCATTTTATTTCAAGTAATATAAAGTATAATCTACTGGTGGGGGCTGTTATTTCACTGAATGCTACTCTGTATTACTGCTTAGTATAATGAATAGCAGATGCCCATTGTTCTTTTTTTCTATATTTGTATTTAATGTGTAAAATTAAACACAAATAAATATTATATTTCCATAAAGCAACAATACTGGAAATAAAAAGTAAACATGCCAATTTAGTAAATTTTGTAGGGAATTGAGATGGGGATCAAATGGCTTTGATGTTATGCCTTCAGCTATTTGCAATAAATAAACAAAATTACAGATGTAGCGCACACTCTGGCCTATTGGGCACATTCCATCATGCAAAGTAGTGCCCCTGCCACTCCTACTTTTCATGTTCCTCTAATGCCTTGACTAATGTAAGCTGCACCTGCTGGTGAGTTATGCATATGGTGTCAGCGCATGTCACTGAGTGCAATGATGTTTGCTGTAATTGTATAATTGTATACTGAACATTTCAGAAAAGTTCCCTGAAGTAAAAAGTACGTAATACACGAAATTAAATTTTCATGAGGTAGCAAATGACAAAGTTGAAGAAATTAGATTGGGACTATATGAATAAAGTTTATTAATTAGTAGATGACTTTATATATATGAAACTAGAGATAAAACTAAAGAGTTTATCAATATGATACTAGAAATATAACTAAGGATAAAACTAATGATAACTTTAGAAATATGTTTTATAAAATATAGAAATGTGTTAGCTTTAATTTTTCAACATAAGGGGAGACATGTATGGAACTAGGTGCATCGAAGTACATTTTCGCATCTATTTTTCAGTGTCAAATGCGCCTGTATGTATGGAAGTGGTTTTTGTGCGCTCATAAATGGCATCTAAAGTTCATCGCGTCTCACCTGTGTGTTTGATGCATTATGAAACTTAGGCATATAAGTAATGCGCCAAAATGTATAAAGGCTACATATAGCAGGGCCATCTTTTCCCCTGGGCACACTAGGCAGTTGCCCAGGGGCCCCACAAGTATAGCGGCCCCAAGTGGTGTATGTATGTCACAGAAATACAATAAACATACCCTGGATCCCTTGGTTGGCTTTACTTATTTAACTGTTTATGTGTTTTTAGAATGGGCAAACAGTTAAAAACCATGATGGAGAAGGGAGCCAAGGGCTCCCTGCCCTACCAAATAGTCTTGTAGGCTGCTGGATGCTGGTGTCCAGACATAAGTGGTGTGATAATATGGGTGTGCGTTAGGGGAGCTCGAGGTATGGCCAAGTGTGATGTCATGTATTTGGGCAGGGTCCACTGCAGTGCTATGCCCAGGGGCCCATAATTCTGTTAAGATGGCTCTTGGCTATAGAAAATAAAAGAAAAGTCATTAGAATAGCATGTCAGTGAATAGAAACTATGGTACTGATCTTGCTTGGTGGACCACAGGTCCCAGCAAGACCCGTTCTGTGCTGGCTCTTGCTGTATGTAGAATAAAAGGTGAGAGCAGCAAAAATAAATTTCAAATTGAATGTAGTAAAAATTAAAAATGTAAAAATTTGAACATCATCTGTGGGTTATTTAATTTAATTTAGTTTTAGATTCTATTAATTTTAAATACATTTTATAGGAGATATTTTATATTCTTGTATATTTATATATTTTCATTTGTATTACATTTAAATAATATTATATAATTATATCGTTTGATAATTATCATAAATATTCATAAAGTTGAGAAATATTGGACATTTTTTTCCCTAACAGTAAATCTAGCTCTACTTCTACTCCTCAGGCTCAGGCAGACCACATTGAAATAGGCCTGGCTGTTCGAGCAGTAATGAACCTAGTTTTGCCAAACCACATTCATATATGTGTCTAATATTACAACTCACCCCCAGAATGCCCCCACATGTTAGGAACATTAAAAAGTTTTGAGTCTTGCAAACAATGCGCCTAACACATTAATTAGGTGCATTAGACATCGTAGCCGACTCACTTTGGCACATTTTACGCCAGAAAAAGGTTAAAAACCCGATCATAAATGTCTCCCAAGGTTCCACTTTAGATGGTATAGCATACAATAGCTCTTACTGAAGAACTGATTTTTATACAGCGATTTTTGTGGGGAGTCTCAGCTTGTCTCAGAGACTGCTTCTCTTAACATTCTATTTCTGACTTTGTGGGGTATTGGATCTGAATTCAAGTGTGCGTCCAATGCAGCTGCATATACATTTTAATGCTATCTGCTCACAACACATTGAATATCCAAGGGTGATCTAAGCCTGTTCCTGTTGTATTCATTTAAAGAAACAGAGTTTTTACAATACAAATACCACTTCATTTTTGGCTGCTCAATTCTTTTGCGCAATTTACATCCAGGGGTTAATTAAGCGTTGTTCTGCTGTTGTGGTCACTAAAAGAAACCGTCTTTCACCGCCAAAAAATAAATTTTTCCTGTAGCCTTATTCACAAGCGAAGGTTAATTACAATTTTTTTTCTTGTTGTGTAGCGTAAAAAACACGCCATTGTAACACGCTACAAAGTTCGTAGTTTGTGGTTGCTCAATTCTTTTGCGCAATTTACATCCAGGGGTTAATTAAGTGTTTTTCTGCTGTGGTGACAAAAATAACCATCTTTCACCGCCAAAAAAATCATTTTTCTGTAGCCTAATTCCCAAGCGAAGGTTAATAAGTTTTTTCTCTTGTTGTGTAGCGTAGAAAACACGCCATTGTAACACGCTACAAAGCTCGTAGTTGGTGGTTGCTAAATTGTTTGCCGCAATTTACATCCAGGGGTTAATTAAGCGTTATTTTTCTGCTGTGGTGACTAAAATAAACCGTCTTTCACCGCCAAAAATCCATTTTTCCTCTAGCCTAATTCACAAGTGAAGGTTAATTACAATTTTTTCTCTTGTTGTGTAGCGTAGAAAACACGCCATTGTAACACGCTACAAAGCTCGTAGTTTGTGGTTGCTCAATTGTTGGCGCAATTTACATCCAGGGGTTAATTAAGCGTTGTTTTTCTGCTGTAGTTACAAAAATAAACCGTCTTTCACCGCCAAAAATACATTTTTTTCCTGTAGCCTAATTCACAAGCGATGGTTAATTACAATTTATTCTCTTGTTGTGTAGCGTAGAAAAACACGCCATTGTAACACGCTACAAAGCTCTGTAGTTTGTGGTTGCTCAATTGTTTGGCGCAATTTACATCCAGGGGTTAATTAAGCGTTGTTTTTCCGCTGTGGTGACTAAAATAAACCATCTTTCACCGCCAAAAAAGACATTTTTCCTGTAGACTAATTCACAAGCGAAGGTTAATTACAATTTTTTCTCTTGTTGTGTAGCGTAGAAAACACGCCATTGTAACACGCTACAAAGCTCGTAGTTTTTGGTTGCTCAATTCTTTTGCGCAATTTACATTCAGGGGTTAATTAAGCGTTGTTCTGCAGTTGTACTCAGTAAAGAAACTTGGTTTTTCACCGCCACAGAAGAAATTCTGTAGCATAATTCATATCCGAAGGTTAATTAAGCCTGTTTGTGCTTTTATATTCAGTAAAATACACAGAGTTTTTAAACGGCACATACAAGTCAATTTTTCTGCCCATTTTGTGGAGCGCAATTTATATCCAAGGTTACCCAAGCTTCTTAGTGGGTTCATTTGGAGTCAAATACAGGGTGTGTATTTATCATATACAGATATCTTCATCAAACAGTGTCTGTACATTTTAGAACAAACAGTTATGTCAGACAGAGGAGGTGGCAGGCTCTTCACCTGCAAGTGGCAGAGGCACAAACATTCCAGGCCCATGTCGCAGAACAGCAAGGGGTACGACGCAGCAGGGTTCACTCGGAGAGGCCCACAACTGCCGCTGTCATCTAGCGGACTGTAGCAGACTATCAACCCAAGGGTTCTTGATTGGGATGACTAGGTCATCACTTCCCTACCCAGATGACATCTGAGAACAACCCCAACCAAGAGACGTGGGAACGTCAGACACAACCCTTTTTTTGGCATGCCCGGGAGCTGTACAGTGCCCGCACCTTACCTCAACTGCCTCTGTCCAACCATCCAGTTCCCTCAGCCAGAGATCTACTATGTGGTCCTGGGCTCAGCGCCCTCATAGCAAGGATGAACAATTTGAGGAGGGCAGTCAGCAGCTATTTGGCAAGCGAAGAAATGGGGCCAAAGTATTCCCCTGCTTCTTGCAGTAGGGCGGCAAAGTATAATGTGGAGATGTGGAACATGGTGGTCATGTTGGTGTAGTGGTCAGCCATCTTGCATATCAAGAACCGGTGATGAGGACAGCAGTGACGATGAAACACAAAAAGATATGAAGTAGCCTCCATCACTAGGTGAGCTCTGGATAGGCAAGGGCTTCAACATCGTCATGAAAGAGGACGTCAGCTTTCGCGTACAGGCATCAGCGCAGCCAGCATGTTGGTAGTGTTGTCCTGGATCCATGCAGGGGGAGCAGCAGTGTGAGGGTGGAGCCAAGCGTCCACGGGTGAAAAAACCCGCTTCGCAGTTCAAGATAGAGCGGCACACAGGGGCTCAGCAAACGCATGCTGCAGTAGTAGTCCACTCATGCGAGCGGTTTTGTGGTAAAATCCCAGATAGCTTCTCGGCAATTGAGCAGTTCTTTGCTAAGACAATGTAAGGGGCCTGAATATGGATATATGGTAAATCTATAGCAGAAAGCTAAGTGTGGCCAGGGAGCAAACGTTGGCACCCACGTGCCCCTGGCCCGTCCAACACAAGCAGAGTTCACCATCCAGTGGCCTGGGAGAAACGTTGCACATCCTATGTGGTGGTTCCCTCCTGCCCATCCTGCGCAACAGAAGCATCATCGCCCTAGTGGCACACATGCCATTGAGCCCTCAATGGCACCACCAGCCTCTTCAGAGAGGGAGCTTTCTTATGACATCCAGCTCCCGTCCAGATGCAAAGAAGACAACTGTATGGCGTCCAACCATCCTACGGTGCAGGAAGCTGACCGGCTCCTAGTCCATAGTATATGGTACTGACTGCAAGTCCCTCCCGTCCAAATGTTGACTCTGCACCATTCAGAGAACTAATGTGCCTTGATGTCCGAGCCCGAGATGGAGGGTTCCAAGCCGTAATTTTTTTTCCAAAAAGAAAGTAGCCAGCACTTCATAAATCTGTATAACAAAAGTGGGCACAGTCTTGAGCATAATCCAGATTTTGTTCCAAGGTGGCAAGGCAAGCACGGACGTCTGGAGCTGTAACTAGCTGTCATTTCCAGTTCATGTCCTTTACGCCCACTGCGTGAATGTGTGCTTCCATCCCAGTAACACCAACAACATTGGGACGGAGACGTCCGTTTTCCCTCCTCCACTGTTGTTCAAACTGCGTCTACCTGCGCCAATGTCCGCCTCCTCCTCCTCCACCACACCCCACCATCGTCAGCCCCTCCACAAGAACTTCTCCATCATCCCACAATGTGATGCACAGCAGTTGTCACACGCAGTTCTAACAGCTTCTTGCCTCGGCGAACGAAGTCACACAGTGGATGAACTTCTCCGGCGTCATGCAAGTCAAGAAATCGATGTGTGGCTTTCCTCCGCACCAACAGCAAATCGTGGAAATACATGGTGACGGACAATGGAGTAACATGGTGTCCGTCACTCTGCACCGAGGAGGATGGTCCCATGCGCCCTGCATGGGCGCAAGTGTTCAATCTGTTGTGAAAAGGATCCGAAGAATACTGAAAATTGGGCCAGGGAAAACTGTTGCATGCACTTCATCCATTCCTACAAAAGCCAGGAACACCCTCCTCTCGAGTTGCAGCTGCAGGAACTGGCCATCCCCCAACACACACGATATGCAATGGTATCCACCTGTTGAGGAATCCAAGCCTGCACATGTTGGACCGACTGTATGAACAGAGAAAGGCCATTAAACGATTTTTTGATGATCCAGGCGGCAGAAAGGTACTCCCCTGTGTAACTATGATGTCAGCCAGTGGCAGCTCAAATCTTACACCTGCCATTTGTTTAAGGCCATTTCGAGGAGGCCACGTTATTTGTCATCGCCAGTACTAAGGGATGAATAACTTCATTACCACTGCTGTGTTCATGACCTGGAAACAGATGCGGGAAAAAATCTGTCTTGGCAGGGGACGAAGACTTGCTACTACATTCTCGCGTCACATAGTCCGAGGGGGAATAAAAGGAGGAGGAGGAGGAGGAAGGAGGAGGTATGACCCAAAATTTATTGGAGCAGAAGCATTCCTGGTGAAATTATTTGATTTTCTATCCAGGTGACAAGAGAGGAGGAGCAGCTGGATGATTGAGAATGAGATGAAGAATACGAGGCAGATGACCCGCTAAGCCACCGTGGCAGTATTCAGTTAAGCATGGATGTGCAGGGAGCCCCTCGGAGTCACTTGTGCAGATGGCCCACAGCATGCTGATTTGCCTGTCAAGTGACAGCCTGATATAGTCAGTCATATCCGGCAGAGGGAGGACTTCTGGGCTCTCCACCCTATTGGAACCCCTCGCTACCACCACCCGACCAAAATGGGAGCCTTTTGTCCCAGCAAATGAGAGGGATGACAAACTGCAAAAACTATAGGGAAATCCTCCATAGTGCAGTTGCCCGCTCTAAGTGCGGCAACGTCCTCCCTCTGACAGGTCTGACCGGGGGGTTCTTCAGCGCTCACGTACTACTGCCACGGCTGCTGTTGAAGGTGGGGTTGGAAGCAGTACCAGCAACATCAGCAGCAACCTAAGCCTGGAGGTCACTGATGAGCAGCTTCCTACATCACCCGCCTAGGAGGATGGCATGTCCGCCAGCAGCAGCAGCAGCAGGACCTGGAGCATACCCCTGTAACCAACAGGTTTGGGTGGCCTACTTGGACAGCACCTCGCCACCCCCAGTTAGAATGATCCCCGCTGGACTACTGTTCAAGCCAACTGGATGTGTGGCACGCCACTGCCGAGTTGCAGTGGAGAAGCAGTCCCTGCCGGCCATAGTGTGGATCAGAGTCGTGTTATGCAGTGCGTGCGTGGCCATCGATTACCCCAATGAGATCCCTAATGTCCACCGGGAAAAGTGGAACTAACTGACCTTTGTCAAGATGAAATCAGCAGGCGTGGATCGGCCAGGAATATCCACACACAAATGGCCTTAGGCATCAAACTACATCATCCATGACGCCTCACCCAACTGTAGAATGAGACTGTGTTCAAACTACCGCCTCAGCCCTATTCTGTGATGCCCCGCCACCCGCCTTATGCCACACCATCCCCTAGACAGTTTCTCCATCTGCCGCCAAACCATCTTTACAGGGACAGGTAATTGCCACCCACCTCCCACACTCTGTCATTGTGTCCACATTATGATTCCCAAGCTGCTGCAGATGCTGGTGGCCCATGAAAACCACACAATGTCATTGTGCCATTCCCTCTGACCTCATGCATGTTTGCTCCTGCCGCCGTCACCCTTCCACACTCTGTTCATTGTGCCAACTCTGAGGCCTACTCCAGTTATTTTGCCACCTCCAGAAGCTATTGTGCCACTTGCCTGAACCCTCCTCATCTGCTGCTGTGGCTGCTGCCGTTACCTACACCCTGTGTACATTGTGCCACTCTCTGAACCTCATGCTGCTGCTTGCCATCACCTCCACTCTCGGTCCAATGTGCCACACAGTGGTCCTAATACAGTTTTGCCACCCCTCCATAATGACATGTGTCCACTCTCTAACCTCATGCTCGCTGCTAGGCCCCGTCACCTCCACTTCTCTGTCATTGGTTGCCAATCTGTGGCCAACAACTGTATGCCACCTCCACAATGTCATTGTGCCACTGTCTGAACCACATGCTGCGCTTTCTTTCGTCACCTTCCACTCTTTCATTGTGCCACGTCATGGGCTACTACTGTTTTTCACACCTTCAGAATGTCCATTGTGGCCATCTGGGCCTACACCTGTTTTTGCACCTCCAAAAGCCTTTGTGCCCACGCCGACCCATGTGCTGTTTGGGGCTGCGCCGTCCCCCACACTGTTCTTGTCCCTCCTGACCTCATCTGGCTTGCCCCACTCCACTCTCTGTCATTGTGCCACTCTTTTCCTACTCCATTCTTGCCACCTCCAATGTCATTGTCCCTCTGTCGACTCATGCTTTTCCGCCCCACCCCCATTTCCTGTCTTGTGCTACTCGTGGCCCTATACTGTTTGCCACCCAAATTTCATTTCCCACTGTCTGCCCTCTGCTCTGCTGCCGTGACTACACACTGTGTCATTGTGCACTTTTGACCTCATGCTGCTGCTGCTGACCTCCAATTTCTGTCATTTTGCCACTCTGTGGCCTACCCCCTGTTTTTGCACCTCCAGAATGTTTTTTTGGCCATCTCTGCCCTCATGTTGCGCCGCCGTCACCCCCACTCTCTGTCTTTTGTGCCACTCTGTGGCCTACTCCAGTTTTTCCCCCTTCCAGAATGTCATTGTGCCTTTGTCTGACCTCATGCGCTGCCACGGTCACCCCCACTCTCTGTCATTGGCCACTCTTGGCCTACCCAGTTCTTGCCCCCTCCAAAGTCATTGTCCCTCTGTCGACCCATGCTTCTCCCGCCCTCCCCCCACTCTCATCATTGTGCTCCTGTCCTACTACTTTTTTGCCCCCTCCAAATGTCATTGTGCCACTGTTGACCTCTGCTCTGCTGCCGTGACCTACACATTTGGTCATTGTGCCAAAGTCTGACCTCATGCGCTCTGGGGCTGCTCCGTGACCTACACACTGTTCATTGCCCCACTCTGTGGCCTACTCCTTTTTTTCCCACCCCAGAATGTCATTGGCCACTGTCTGACCTCAGCGTTTCTGGGGCTGCTTGTTGACCTACACACGTGCTTTGGGGCCACTGTTTTGACCTCAGCGCGCTGGGCGGCCTGACCCACACTGTGACATTGCCCCACCCCCCCTTGGCCTTACTCCTGTTTTTGCCACCTCCAGGTTCATTGGCCACTGCTGACCTCATCCTGCTGCTGGGCGCTGCCGTGCCCTACACACTCTGTCATTTCCACTGTCTGACCTATCTGTGCTGGGGCGCTCCCGGGACCTGCACACTGGTCATTGTCCCACCTGTGGCTATACTTTTTTGCCACCCCCAGAATTTATTTTCCACGTCTGACCTCATTGCTGCTTGGCTGCTCCCGTACCTACCCCTGTGTCTTTGTGCCACTGTCTGACCTCATCGCTGCTGGGGCTGCTGCCGTGACCTGCACACTGTGAATTTTCCCACCTGTGGCCTACTCCTGTTTTTGCCCCCCCAAAATGTCATTGTCCCACGTTCCCTCATCTGCCGTGGGGGCTGCCCGTGACCTCACACTGTGTCATTGTCACTGTCTAAACCTCTGCTGCGTGTGGCTGTCCCGTCCCTACCCTGTGTCATTGTCCACTTTTGCCTCAGCTGCGCCCCCGTCACTTCCACTCTCTGTCATTGTCCCACCTGTGGCCTACTACTTTTTGCCCCCTCCAGAATGTCATTGTGCCACTGTCGACCTCATGCGCGCTGCCATGACCCCCACACTGTGTCATTGGCCACTCTGTGGCCTACTCCTTTTTTTTTGCCCCTCCAAATGTCATTGGCCACTGTCGACCCATCTGGCTGCCGTGACCTAGACACTGTGTCATTGTCCACGTCGAACTCTCTGCTCTGGGCTGCTCCTTTGCCCTACACACTTGTCATTGTGCCCATGTTGCCCCAAAGTTTTGCTGCGGGCGCTGCCATACCTACACACGTGTCATTGTGCCACTCTGTGGCCTACTCTTTTTTTGCCACCTCCAGAATGCATTGTGCCACTGTCACCTCATGCTGCGCTTTTTGATGCCGTCAATCCACACTGTGTCATTGTGCCACTCTGTGGCTACCCTTTTTTTTGCCCCCTCCAAATGTCATTGTCCACTCCTGACCTATGCGCGGGGCTCCCGCGTCACCTCCACACTCTGTCACTGGTTGCCACTTTCCCCCTCATTTTTTTTTTCCAGTGTCGCTGCCATGCTTTTATAGGCCCCACCCCCCTTCATTTTTTTTGGTCATTTTGCCCTCTTAATTCCCAGGAATTTTTATGGGAAAGCGATTCTTAAGCGGCGGCAGTCATGTGCATGTCATACTAAAACAAACATTTTATGAAGACCAAACCAAACTCCCCCCTCATATTTTTTTTTTTTTTTAGCATGGCACAACGTTCTAAGCACCCTGAGGCTCTGTCAGCCCGGAAATAGCTTTTTTAACGTCTTTTTTCCCGAATAATTCGGAAAGAATTATTTTTTGTCGGGAAAATTCGGCGAAGTAGCGAACCGAATTTTGAGAAATCGCCATTTAGTCACAAGCTTACACTCGCAATATATGTGAGACTGTCCAGCCAACTGAATATATCCAATGAGTAAGAAGGGATGTAGGCATTTCATCCATACATTGTATTTTTCTTTTTTAAGGAGAAATAAAGTCTGTTATTTTATGGATGAAGTACCAACATTGCTTCTTACAAATTCCACTGTAGATGTTTGCGTACAGGGAATTTGTCACCACGTTTATGCTGGGAGCATAAAATAGTAAAAGATACTGATTATTGTTGTGTAATTTATAGGTCACTATGGCATCTTTTTGTGACACATACAGTATAATAATGACAGCATGATATGAGTGTTTTAAACTAGGAGTCTGAAGTATTCATAAGTTGCAGGCTCTCCCTAACCTTATACCCCTAATGCACAGTTATAGGGAGAAAACTGTCAATCAGTGGCAAGAGGCTGGTGGCAGGTGATGAATACACCCAATTCCCAGTTCACAGTGCTCAAAACTAATAAACTGTTCACACAAACTGTACCATGGTCTCATATAAATGTCAAACCATTGACATCAGCATGTCTCTCAATATTATATCCTCTCAGTGAGGGCAGCTTAAACATGCAGATTACTTTTAAAGAGTTCCTTTAATAATGTTGTCAAGCACATCACCCACCAACAGAGACGGTGGAAGACATGGACAGGGAAGCAAGCAATTCTGTTGTTTAGGTAATCATGCGAAAGAGAGGTTTTTTTTTTTTTTTTACATTGTACGGGTAGGCAAACACCCAGATGGCTACCTTTCCCTTTTTTCTAGAGTTTTGTGGAAAGACATTATCAGCAACAATGTTGATGGTGGCTTTACAATAATAGTAGTCCAGTTTGTTATTAGAGCAATTAATTTAAATGAGTTTTCTTATGACACAAAATCAGTGGCGCTGGAGGCTTCCTTATCATTCACTTCTATGGGAGTTCCAAGTGCAGCCTGTATAAGAGGTATTCCCATTCTATTCTTTTATTGCATATCTGCATCATATGGGACCCTCGTCAACCTGAAGAACAGGGCACCCATGGAACTTGTTTGATGATTCATAGCAGTCATTAGCAAAAGGAGAGCAATGGAGAGTTGGTCTTGCTTGTGCCTACCTATTTACTAAAGTCTGTAGGTGTTAGAAAAAGAGAAGAACAGGCAGTTCAGAAACTGATAAATATTGGTGATTATTATATAATAACGTATAAAATCTAGAGGGTTTTACTACTTTGTATTTTTAGATATGGCAACATTACTAACAAACTACCATAAACAGATATCTAGAGCATGAGACCTCTGTGTACAGGGGACTTGGTCATTGTAATTCATTATATTTACATGAAATAGTGAAAACAATATGGTTGTAAAAACAACATGCATTATCATGGACTTTTGTGTAAAACCATTGAAAATGGTAGTACTGTCTGGCTTTTATCTGGTAAACTTTTAAAACACAAGAAAAGGACTAAGGTTAATCTCACCAGACCTCTTGAATGTACGTGTAATGCTGAAAAAAAGAGATCAGAAGAGAATTCCAGGGCCCCAAATACTCATGACATAGCTTTATTTATATAAAGGTATGAATAATAAGTTCTCATTTTTTGAGAAAAAATATTACATGTTGATTTTTTGTCAATATTGAAGAAGCTAAATTTAGCTTTCCTTATCATTATTCTTAAACCTTATTCTGAAGATTTATAGAAAGTTTGAGTGAAGCCAATGAAGAAATGGGAAGAAATGATAGAATGCATTATGAGTACAATATAATAAAAGTAATGCAATACAGTGAAAAGTTATACTTAGCAAAATGGTCATTTTAATCTTGCAACAATGGCATGATATGTACAGTACAGCAAACAATAAACCCAAGTTCTTGTTCTATTCAATACAGAGTTGAAAGAAAATGAAAGGAAAATTTAGTTTAAAGGAGGAACGTAAGTAGTAAGTCTTATCTATAGCTAACATCTACATACACTGTGGTACTTGCATTGTAAAATTTATTTTGGATTTTCTTTCCTAATTAGCATATGTTGTCGCCTACTTGCAAGCAAAGAATATGGGCTAGATTAGTTTGCATTGTAATTTCTAAGCACATGCTGCTCACATAAGATGAAAAGTGTAGTACATGGTGGCCACCAGAGGAAATAAAGCCTAAAGGAATTAAAATAAAGTTATATATAGTGAAGCTTATGATCTTTATTTAAACACATTAGAGCACATTTATCATGGAAAGTGCACCCAAATTCTGGAGCAATTTACAGCAAGTTACTGGCATACATTCTTTAAACCATGTATTGTGTTTAGACAGTTTTTAGACATTTCTGCACCTTGTATAACAAAAGTGGCATGACCTTGTTAAAGGGGCATGGCTTAAAAATGAAGTGTGCACAGCTTGATGTGCGACGCTGTGCAGAGACATTTGTTGCAATCATTGTTACAAATTAAGCTAACAAACAAATGGTATAAACAGTTAACAGTCATACACCTGATAAAAATTGGGGAATTTAAGACTGTTTAGTCTAAGTTTACACTAAGGGCCTCATGTATGAAAACTATCTAGGTCTAAGACTTTCCTTGTTGCCAATAGCAACTGATCAGAGCTCCCCTTTTATTTCATATAGTGTTCTGAAAAAACTTAAGAGGAGCTTGAATTGGTTTCTTTTGGTAACAAAGAAAGATTTGAACTTAAACTGTTTTCATTCATGTCCCTTAAGTATTAAAATGTACTAATAAATCTGCCCTATTAGTTGTTCATCATCATTAAAATATGAAAAATTCTTGTTGCCACGGACTTTGGATGCTCCATTGTGTTGAGCGATTACGTTGGCCATCGAAATTTTG
>JAODAL010044750.1:0-32573 GCA_025379985.1 Phyllomedusa bahiana | reverse complement strand
AGCCCCCTGCTTAAATTTTTCTTTTTTCCATGAAAATTTTTTTTTTTCTTCCTTCCCCGTGATGTCTTTTCAAAAGACCCTTTCCCCGGCCCTTTTAAAGGGACTTGTAGATGGGGGTTGGGGAAACCCCAGGAGTACGAAGTGCTCCTTCCCCCCCCAACTCCCCCCTGAGACCCCTTTTTTTACCTAAAAAAATACTACGGGCCGAGATTGTAAAAAAAATTTTGGACATTGCGGGAAATTTATTTTAGACTTAGCTAGATAAATAAATACAGATTGAATATAAAAACAAAAATCTTACCTTAAAAAAACGGGAATAAAATTTACAGCCTTTTCCCAAAAACCCTTAATTGAAAAAAAGGCTTCCTTCAAAATTGGTTTCAGAAAGTGAAGAACAGGTTTTAAAAATTGGTTGAAAAAGTGAAAACCATGGAAAAAATACAGTAAAAAAAGGGACATTAGGATTAAAAATTCTTAAATTGGGTTAAATAGGGAGTTTGAAACCCCCTTGTAAAATGATTAATTTTTTATTATCAGTTTTTTGCTTTCTTTTAAAATTTTAAATTAAGAAAAAAAAATTAAAAATTTTTTTTTCCATTTTGTTAAAAAAAACCTACAATATTGCACTGAAAAAAAATTAATTCTAAAAAGAAAAAGGGGAAAAGTAAAAAAGAGAAAATTTTAACAACAAAACTTTAAACAGAATAGTTGTTTTAAGCATTGACGTGAACCTTTCTACACATTTAGAGAGCAACCACATTTTGTAATTTGGGGGGTTTTATAAGATCTCCTCCCTCCCAGTTTTCTTTTTTGCAGATAAAAACCTTTACCCACATGTAGTGGTTTTAATGACCCCCATCTAAAAAGCTGGTGATACCAAAAATTTTATCGGGCAAAATTGTGCCCCTTATTATCATCACATTTGGGCTTTGGGGTTTTACCCATATGAAATTACCTCCCAAAAGGGACCTAAACCTTTAAACAAATTTGTGAACAGTAAACATTTACTTCCAAATGGTACTTTCATTTAAATTGGCACAGACCCCCCAAAGGGGAAAACATTGTTTTTTGAGAATCAAGATCAGAAAAAAAACAGAAAATGGGCAGAAAATTTGGGGGAGGCCAGGCGGGATCTGAGTTTGAGGGGAAGGGTGATTTTAAAATGTTTGTTATATATATTAAAAATTTATATTTATATTTAAATATATTTTAAATAAATATATATATATATATTTAAATAAAATAAAAACACATGTAAAAAAAAATAAATTTTTTTTTTTTCCAAATGGCCCCAGGGTTTCAAAAAAATAAAATTTTCATTTTTTTCGGGTAAAACCCCCTTTTAAGGTTTTGGGTTTAGGAAGTACAAAAACTCCCACTGAAATCGGGTGTGAAGGGCTTTCCTGTTTTAAAGGGGGAAACCCGGGGAACCAAAGTGCCCCAAAAAATTTTCAACACAGTTTTTCAAACTTTTAATTCAAAAAAATAATTTTGGGCCCCTTTCTGTAAAAAATTTCCAAAGGAAGGAAACTAGTCCCCCTTTTTAAAAACATTTTTTCCTCCGGAAAAGACGGATATGGATTTATACAGTTAATCGCATCGGTTTGGGAAAATAAAACGCCCATTTCGCTGTTGAAAAAATGCCCCACATAAACAGCACAAGGAAAGATTTCTTTTTTAAAAATTTTTTTAAGGGGCGCTTCCCAAAAAACTGAAAGAATTAAATTGCAATTCTGTTTAGGTGCCGTAAAAGTGAAAATCCCCAACTTTGTTTTGAGCGAATTTTTGGAAACATTTTGGGGTGGGGAAAAGGGGGGTGAATCTCATGTTTTATTTTCACAGCCCCAACATTTTTAAAATTTTATAATAACCCTTATGTTTTGTCTCCACACCCCGGTTTTTTTGAGGGCCGGTTTTTTAAAACCCTTTTTTGGGTTTTAAAAAACCCCCTTTCGGAAAACCCCGGGCTGAAAAACTTTTACTTTACCCTATGGAAAACCGCCACCCAGCCCCCACGGCAGGGGTTTCCCCCCGCCCGGCCGGTTTTTTCAGACCCCCGGGCCCGGGTCCGAAAACCATTGATCATGTTTATTCTTCTGACTGGTTTTTGTATGGAATATTAACATGTCAATGGGAGGGGGGAGGGCTGTTCTCCACTAATCACTGAGAAAAGCTGCCCCACTGCAGCTGTGTGCACGGCCCGAAAACAGTACAAATACCGGTTGGACTCTATTTATGTTATCTTTATTTTGAAAGGTCAACTGGATGGAAGGTTGACATAGAGATATGTGTAAATCTTTTCACCTAGAGATGCAAATTTATCTTTCTGATTACGACATTTACTTGCAGTGGCTGCTGTGGGGGGAGGATTTGTTCTTGAGTGCTTCTCTTGTTTCCTCCATTTCATCCGTGTTTCTCCAGGACTGAGCAAGAACACCACATCTCAAGCCTGCATGACAACCAGACCTTGCTGTAGTTCTCATTGATCACTAGGACAGATATCTTCCTGATTCCCAAACATGACCTAACTGCAGCTTACCCTGGGTTTGAGCATATGGCCACTTATCTTCTGCATTCTTCTTAACTTTATCTACTCCTCAGAAAACTCTCAGACCCAACCACTTCCTTGCTGGTCTTACACTTATCTAATACCATTGCAGTGGAGCCTACAGTAATCTACCCTCATCTACAGCTAGACTCTCCTGACCCTAGATTGTCCCAATAGTTTACTGACACTTTCTCCAGGACACGTTTTGTGAAGCCTCTCCTTATATAGCTCACACACAGCAAGGGCCCTGTTTCACAGCTACCTACAAGCCAGCATCAGGTCTCCTGGCCCCAAATCCATTACTGCTTCAACAGCCTTCAGCCCATGTGTCATCATCAGAAAGACCAATTTGCATCTCTAGGTGAAAAGACCCGCACATTTGTCTAAGTCAACCTTTCATCCATGTGACCTTACCAGCAATAAGAGCTGATCAATGGGGGTACAACAGGCTAGATTTATTTTTAACAGGGTTTGTCTTCAGTAAACTTAAAAGGGCTGTCTCACTTCATTGATTCATTTTACCTCAGTCCTGTTTTCTTCTTTTTATTTTGAATTCAGGGACGTGTTTACTGGCTTCCACTTGGCTGCAGTAGAAGCCAGATCTGTAGTTATAGCAACCAGTGCTGGCAACCTATCAGGAGAGAGTAAACACGGCTGTAGCTATAGCGACCTGAGGAGCTGATGCAGCCCATACAAGAGGGAATATCTCAGAATAGGTAGGACACTGTTAATGGACACATATTGCAAAGTGACTTGTTTTTGCAAGATCTTTAACATAGAAAGCAATCATTGTAGTGAGACAACCCCTTTAAAGTACTAATCACTAAAGATCTTAAACTGGCCATACACATTAGATTAGTATTGGTTGAACCCAGCAGATGTCAGGGCAGAAAAAGACTGGTCAGCTGGATTTCAACATGCACATGTCTTTTGTTCTCAGGGGAGCTATTCCGCCAAAAGAGGAGTCTGTCAGTGACTTTTGAGAATACAATAATGTTCAGCTGATATTGTTAGGGGACTGGAAAAGATAACTGTTGGCTGAACAAGTGTTTGACAGTAATCTTGTGTTAGGGGTGTAACTAGAGAAGCCTGGAACCCATACCAAACTTTTGGATTCCCTCCCCCGCCTCCCCGCCCACGTACATTTACCGGGACCTCTTAAGTCATTCAGTTAATAAATAATACCTCACGATCGATATCACCATCATACTGCTACCAAACAAATTCACTATACTAAGTCCAACATTACCAATAGCACTACGACATAAGGATCCAATCATACCCCCAGAACACGACCGCAAATGACCACCATAGTGATTGAATACTACCCCTGTACCATTTCTGAATAAAGATCAATATTACCGCCATATAGTGGTATATACCAGTGTACACAGGTGCCCTACAGACCGTATATTACCTCCATAAAGTCACCATATAGTGGTAGATACCAGTGTACACAGGCTCTACAGACTATATATAACCACCATACAGTGACCATATAGTGGTAGACACCAGTGTACACAGACTCCGCAGACTGTGTATTACCGCCATACAGTGAACATAGAGTGGTACATAGGTATACACAGGCCCTGCAGACATATGAGTGATTACAGTGCAGTTACATCTTGTGGCTCACAGGTGATGTTTCTCTGACAAGTCGTTGACTTTACCTTTTGTTCTGCATCCGACCCAGACCACCATGATAACTTCTCCCGGCCGCCACTCATCCCTGCAGATTTGTACACAAATATCTTAGAATCCTCACTTTTTCCAGCACCTCACTCCCTGACCCCACCTCTGTGCAAACTTCCCAGGGGTGGGAGATTGTGGAGATTGTGTTACAGCTATGGCCTGTATCCCTCTGAATCATATTACCAGATAGACCCCCATTAGATAGGTTGGTAGGCTATAGGTAGGTAAGTAGGTTAATAGGCTCCAGGTAGGTAGGTAGGTAGGGAGTAAATAGGCCCCAGGTAGGTAGGTAGATTGCTCCTAGGTAGGTAGGCAGTAGTTAGGCAGGTCTTAATTAGGTAGGTAGGCTACAGGTAGCTACGTAGATTGGCACTAGATAGGCAGTATTTAGGCCCCATTTAGGTAGGCAGCCCCCAGGTAGCTAAGTAGGCTGTTGCTAGGCCCCAGGTAGCTAGGTATGCAGTAGGTGGACCACAGGTAGGCTGTAGGTGGGCCCCAGGTAGTTAGATAGAGAGGCTATAGGTGGGGCTCACATGGGTAGATAGGCTTTAGGTGGAGCCCACATAGGTAGGTAAGTAAAGAGGCCATAGAAGGCCACACCTAGGAAGGCTTTAGGTAGGGTATAGGGGCCATATAGGTAGGCAGGCAGGGTTTAGGTAGGATAAAGGGGCCATAAAGGTAGGCAGGTAGGGTTTAGATAACTATAGGGGGCCAAAAAGGTAGGCAGACAGGGTTTAGGTAGCTATAGGGGCCCTATATAGGTAGGCAGGGTTTTTAAGTAGCTATATGGGCCATATAGGTAGGGGGCTCTAGGGGCTATATAGGTAGGTATGCAGGTTTTAAGGGGACATTAGGTGCTATATAGGTAGGCAGCCAGGCTTAAGGTAGCTATAGAGGTCCCATATAGGTAGGCAGACATGGTTTTAGGTAGCTATAGGGGCCATATAGGTAGGCAGGCAGGTTTTAGCGGGGGAATAGAGGCTATATAGGTAGGCAAGCAGGCTTTAAGGGGGTTATAGGGGCTATATATACAGGCAGGCTTTAGGGGGGCTATATAGGTAGTCAGGCCAACAGGCTTTAGGGGGCTATAGGGGCTATATAGCTAAGCAGACAAGCTTTAGGGAGGCTATAGTTTCTGTATAGCTAGGCAGGCTGGCTCTAGGGGGGCTTTAGGGGCTGTATAGCTAGGCAAGCAGGCTATAGGAGGGCTATAGGATAGACAACCAATGAGCTGGCTCAGAACAATGACCAATCAGTGAGCAGAACTCGCTATTTAAACCCATACTTGGCATGGGTATCCCGCAAATGGGGGTTCTCTCCCACACCCCCTGAAGGGTCAGTAAAACCTCCCACAGCTGAATAGCTTCCGGAGGTTCTCTGTATAAGAAGCGACATCAGGGCAGCGTCATAGGAAGCTATCAGAGCTACGGGCCCCGCTACACTGCTGGGAGGAGGGGGAAGGGCTTAATGGGAGCCAAAGAGCTCCACCTACTCTCCCCTGCAGTGCAGTGTCAAGACTCCAGGATGCCTGCAGCAGAACAGGTGAGTACATTACTGAGGATTGTGTTTGGGGGGGAGGGTGTGTGTATTTGAGTGTGCAGGGAGGGGTGCGAGTGTGTGTGTGTGTGAGTGGGCGGGGGAAGGGTGTGTGTGTGTTTGACTGTGCAGGGAAGAGGTGTGTGGAATTGAGTGTGCATGGGAGGGGTGTGTGTGTATCGAGTGTGCAGGGGAGTGTGTGTGTGTGTGTGTGGTGTGTGTGTGTGTGTATTTGAGAGTGTGGGGAATGGTGTGTTTGTATTTGAGTTTGTGGGGAGGGGTGTGAGTCATACTTGCCAACCCTCCAGAATGGACCATGAAAGTCCAGCAAATAGAGACAGACCACAGGAGGCAGGAGACAGGAAGCAGAGGGAAACTTCTACCTCCTGTGGCTTGTCTCCTGCCCCCTGTGGTCTGCCTTCAGCGGCCATGGGGGACAAGAGTTTCTCCTTGTCTCCTGTCTCTTGTGATCTGTCTCTGGTAGTCGCAGGGGGCAGGAGACTGGCCAAAGGGGGTAGAAGTTGCCCTCTGCTCCCTGTCTAATTCCCCCTATGGTCTGTCTCCAGCGGCTGCAGGGGGCTGGATACAGGTCACAGGGGGCAGAGGTTTCCCCCTCGTCTCCTTTCCCTTGCTCCTGGCAATAGTCTATTCAGCATCTAGGAAAGCTGGGTGACACTCCATCCCCCAAAGGTGGCACCCAGAATTTCTATTATGGAAAGCTGGATGTTACTTGTGGGCGATGGGTGTCACCCAGCTTTCCTGGATGCTGGTTAGGCTATCCAGCCTATATGTTTGTGAGTAATGTTTGTTTATTTACAGGTTTTCATTTGAACTACTTTGGATGTGGTGGACCACATTGGAACAACCTTGGATCTATTTTTTTCAAATAAAATGGTTAAAGAGGGTTGCAATTGGGGAGTGTTTATTTCAATAAAAAGATTTTTGTGCAAGTTGTGTGTGTTTGTTTGCATATAATTCCAGTGATAGTAATGGAAGTGTCTGACAGATGCCTCTTCATTGCTATCACTCGGGCTTGGTGCCAACCAGCGGTGTTTCTTGTGGCCCAAGGCTGACACTACCACCGTGTCACTATTACCCAAGTACCCCATGCACCAGGGGTACTGGGAACAGCCAGTAACTGACAGAAGCAGACCCTCTAATGTGACGGTCCGCTTCTGGATCATCTGCGGGCTGGTATTATTAGAATGGGTGTCACGAGTGGTCCCGCAGCCCCTCGCCCGGGCTGCGGGCGCACTCGTGCTGCCGCCCATCGGGTCCCGCCGGCAACTGCCGGTCCCATGGGTCGGGTCCCGGCTTCCCCCTTACCTGACTGCGCTCCCGCGTCCTCCCGTCCTCCTGGCCGGCCGGTATGCGCATGGCCGCGCCTTAGGCGCGCACGCGCCGGCTCTCGGGGATTTAAAGGGCCAGTGCGCCCATTATTGGTAAAGGCTGGCAGGTGACCCTATTTAACCTCCTTCCTTCAGGGTCACCTTTGCTGGATCTTTAGTGCCGTACTGCCTTTAGAAAAAGCATCTTCTGCCTCATAGCCTGTCTTCCGTGTACCGAACCTTTACGCTCCTGTTTCTCGACCACGAACCTTTGCCGCCTGTCCTGCCTCCTGCCTGTTCCCCGACTTCGCCTACGTCTCACGATTTAGTACCACGCACTGCCTTGGCTGCCACCCAGAGTCACCGCATCGCGACCTGGTAGTCCCCCCAGCCATCCGCTTTGCGGCGGGCTCCGGTGAAAACCGGGTTCTGCTTAGATTCCGCCCCCTGGTACGGCTTACACCATCGCTTGCGGTGGTCCAGTGGATCCACTACCAGCATCCGTTACAGTAAGATCTGGCCATGGATCCCGCCAAGGTACCTTTGCACGTTAAACCGGATCTCACGGCGATAGTGGATCATGAATCACACCAACTTGCGCAACAAGCCAGCAGCTGAACCAGTTGCCCAGCTGCAGCTCCTGGCTAACCAACAGCCGCCGACTCCCCCTCCTGTGGCGACGCCTCCGCTAGTACCCGGGACTTCTAGGCTGCGTTTACCACTACCCGACAAGTTTGAAGGGGACTCCAAACTGTGCAGGGGATTTATTACCCAGTGCTCTATGCACATTGAGTTAATGGCTGGTCAATTCCCCACTGAACGTTCTAAGGTGGCCTTCGTGGTCAGTCTACTGTCCGGGAAGGCTCTAGCTTGGGCCACCCCTCTCTGGGACCGGGGCGATCCGGTGACGACGGACCTACAGGCTTTCCTCTCAGAGTTCCGCAGTGTCTTTGAAGAGCCGGCACGGGCATCCTCTGCAGAGACCGCTCTACTGAATCTTCGCCAGGGTGACTCCTCGGTCGGCGACTACGCAGTTCGTTTTCGGACCCTGGCGTCAGAACTGACCTGGAACGACGCCGCTCTATGTGCCACTTTCAAAAAGGGCTTGTCCGGCAGAGTTAAGGACGCCCTAGCGGCTAGAGAGATCCCGTCCTCCCTAAGCGAACTGATCCACCTAGCCACTCGGATCGATGTTCGCTTCGCCGAGCGGCAAGAGGAACTACGCCAGGAACGTGATCTTGCCCGACCACGCCGTTTGCCTCCGGTCTTCCAAACACCACAGCTGCCACTTCCTCTCCCAACCAGTGAAGAACCCATGCAGGTGGACCGGGCACATCTGTCCGAACAGGAGCTGTCCCGCCGTCGGGCAGAGAAATTGTGCCTTTACTGTGCCAGCCCGGATCACTTTCGCAATGGTTGCCCGCTTCGCCCACAGCGGCAGGGAAACGCCCGCACCTAGGTTATGTCGGAGAGGCGTCCCTAGGTGTGAACACTTCCTCTCCACGCCTTACTATGGAGGTTGAGGTCTCGTCTGGTCCCGGTCTCGTTTTTCGTGTGCCCGCCTTTCTAGACTCTGGATCCGCCGGGAACTTTATTCACGCCACCCTGGTGTCCCAGTATCGCCTTCCGGTGACCCGTCTGGAGAAGCCCTTGGTGATATCCTCCGTGAGTGGTGAGCTCCTTAGTGAGGCCATTCGGTACGTGACCAAGCCATTGTCCCTCCGCGTGGGGGCCTTACACAAGGAGGAGATCACCTTTTACGTCCTCCCTCGGTCGTCCTCAGCGATCCTCTTGGGCCTTCCGTGGCTACAGCTCCATGCCCCGACCCTCGACTGGAAAACCGGGGAGGTTCTGCGCTGGGGTTCCGACTGCCAGAGTCGCTGTCTCTCAGTTCCGCGGCCAGTCCGGGCCATTCCACCTCACCAGTCTTACAGGTTCCTGCCAGGTCTTCCCGCTGAATACCGGGACTACGCGGACGTCTTTTCGGAGAAACAGGCCGAATCCCTTCCTCCTCATCGCCCCTATGACTGTCCCATTGACCTCCTTCCTGGGACCAGTCCTCCTCGGGGTAGAGTTTACCCGTTGTCTAGACCAGAGACTCAGGCCATGTCGGACTATATCCGTGAGAACCTGCAAAAGGGTTTTATACGCAAGTCCTCATCACCCGCCGGAGCTGGTTTTTTCTTTGTACAGAAGAAGGATGGTTCTCTCCGTCCTTGCATCGACTACCGGGGCCTGAACCAGATTACCGTGAAAAACCGGTATCCGTTGCCACTAATTACAGAACTCTTTGACCGTCTACAGGGAGCCAAGGTTTTCTCCAAATTGGACCTGCGCGGGGCATACAACCTCATCAGGATCCGTGAGGGAGATGAGTGGAAGACGGCGTTTAATACCCGCGACGGTCACTTTGAGTATCTAGTAATGCCATTCGGTCTGTGCAATGCTCCCGCGGTTTTTCAGGAGTTCGTAAATGACATCTTCAGGGACCTGCTCTACACGTGTGTCATCGTTTACCTGGACGACATCTTGGTTTTCTCCCCTGACCTCCGGACCCATCTATCACAGGTGCGCCTAGTCCTGCAACGCCTTCGCAGCAACCGCCTGTACGCCAAATTAGAGAAATGCGTGTTCCATCAATCCAGTCTGCCTTTCCTCGGTTACATCGTCTCCGACCGAGGCCTGCAAATGGACCCCACTAAGCTGTCTGCTATCCTGCAATGGCCACGACCTGTTGGACTCCGAGCCATACAACGTTTTTTGGGCTTTGCCAATTACTATCGGCAGTTTATATCCCACTTCTCTACACTGGTGGCGCCTATTGTGGCTCTCACCAGGAAGAAGGCTAATCCCAAATGTTGGCCACCAGCGGCCGAAAGAGCCTTCTCGGATTTGAAGTCAGCCTTTGCTTCCGCACCTATTTTGTCACGCCCTGACCCAGAGAAGCCTTTCTCCCTGGAGGTGGATGCCTCTTCGGTGGGGGCCGGAGCTGTCCTTACTCAAAAGGGTCCCAAGGGGAAAACCATCACCTACGGGTTCTTCTCCAAGATCTTCTCGTCGGCTGAGAGGAACTATGCTATTGGGGACCGAGAATTACTCGCTATCAAGATGGCCCTGGAGGAGTGGCGGCATCTCCTGGAGGGAGCTCGTCATCCTTTTGAGGTATATACGGATCACAAAAACCTTCAGTATCTCCAGTCGGCCCAGCGCCTCAATCCTCGGCAAGCACGGTGGTCTCTTTTTTTTTCAAGATTTAACTTCCGGATCCATTTTCGCCCAGCCGAAAAGAACATCAGGGCGGATGCTCTCTCTCGCGCATCTGACATCACTGGAGAGGAGCCGCAGCCCCAACACATTATACCTCCGGAACGCCTGATCCAAGCAGCACCTTTCCTCCTTCGGCAGATACCCCCTGGCAAAACCTACGTTCGGCCGTCGCTGCGCAGGAGAATACTGAATTGGGGACATTGCTCTTTGATGGCAGGACATCCTGGGGCCCGAAGATCGTTCCAATTGATCTCTCGGTTCTACTGGTGGCCAGGGCTGGCTAAAGATATTAAGGACTTCGTGGATGCCTGTGCTACTTGTGCCCGGAATAAGGTACCCCGCCACAGTCCTTCCGGGCTGCTGCGACCCCTGCCTACGCCCAGTACTCCATGGTCCCATGTGGCGATGGATTTCATCACCGACCTTCCATCCTCTTCAGGTAACACCGTGATCTGGGTCATTACGGATAGGTTTTCTAAGATGTCGCACTTCGTCCCACTGCCCGGGTTACCTTCCGCACCACGTCTTGCCTCCCTTTTCTTTATTCACGTGTTCCGCCTGCACGGTCTGCCCCAGCACATCGTTTCTGATCGTGGGGTGCAGTTCGTGTCCAAGTTCTGGCGCGCACTCTGCTCCCGATTGCAGGTGAAGTTAGACTTCTCTTCGTCTTACCATCCGCAATCTAACGGCCAGGTAGAGAGGGTCAATCAGATTCTGGGCAGCTACTTACGTCATTTTGTTTCTGCCCGCCAGGATGATTGGGCCAACCTCCTACCCTGGGCCGAATTTTCATACAACTCGTTGGACTCAGGGGCTTCAGGCGCGTCTCCCTTCTTTATTGTATATGGCCGGCATCCCCGCCCTCCTCTCCCTCTGCCCTCCTCCTCCGAGGTTCCCTCTGTAGATGCCTTGGTCCACGACTTATCTGGCATTTGGGAGCAGCGTGCTGCTGCCCGTATGAAGGCTCAGGCGGACAGAAAGAGGAGACCGGCTCCAACCTTGTCTCCGGGAGACAAGGTCTGGCTGTCCGCCAAATATGTCAGGTTAAAAATCCCCAGCTACAAGCTGGGTCCGCGCTTCCTTGGGCCCTTTGAAATCCTGAGCCGTATTAATCCAGTAGCATATAAGCTCCGACTCCCACCCACCATGCGGATCCCAAATTCTTTTCATGTATCCCTCCTGAAGCCCGTCGTGTTGAACCGCTTCTCCAGAAAAGTTGCCCCCCCCCTCTCCTGAGGCTGTAGCCTCCAACATATTTGCGGTCAAAGAGATCTTGGCTATGAAGTCGGTTAGGGGTAAACGGCAATTCCTGGTTGATTGGGAGGGATTCGGTCCGGAGGAGAGATCATGGGAGCCTGAGGAGAACATCCTGGACCGCGGTCTCGTGTTGAGGTTCCTCCGAACCAGAAAGAGGAGGAGGCCTGGGGGGGGGGGGTACTGTCACGAGTGGTCCCGCAGCCCCTCGCCCGGGCTGCGGGCGCACTCGTGCTGCCGCCCGTCGGGTCCCGGCGGCAACTGCCGGTCCCACGGGTCGGGTCCCGGCTTCCCCCTTACCTGACTGCGCTCCCGCGTCCTCCCGTCCTCCTGGCCGGCCGGTATGCGCATGCCCGCGCCTTAGGCGCGCGCGCGCCGGCTCTCGGGGATTTAAAGGGCCAGTACGCCCATTATTGGTAAAGGCTGGCAGGTGACCCTATTTAACCTCCTTCCTTCCGGTTCTGCCTCGTAGCCTGTCTTCAGTGTACCGAACCTTTACGCTCCTGTTTCTCGACCACGAACCTTTGCCGCCTGTCCTGACCTCCTGCCTGTCCCCGACTTCACCTACATCTCACGATTTTGTACCACGCACTGCCTTGGCTGGCACCACAAGCAAGTCACGTCAGTGGGGCGACCTGGTAGTTCTCCGCCGCAGCAAGTCCATCCCGCTTTGCGGCAGGCTCTGGTGAAAACCGGGTTTCTACTTAGATTCCGCCCCCTGGTACGGCTTACACCATCGCTTGCGGTGGTCCAGTGGATCCACTACCAGCATCCGTTACAATGGGAAAGGACCAGTATCGATGGTTCTTCCCATTCTGATAGTATCAGGCTGCAACTGTTGGTTTTACCTTGGCTGGTTATGGAATATAGGGGACCAAACATCGTTTTTTTTCGGAAAACGAATTGGGTTCCCCCCATTTTCCATAACCAGTCAAGGTAAAACCAACAGCTGCAGCCTGATGCTATCAGAATGAGAAGGTCCATTAACACCGGTCCCTTCCCACTCTAAAAATACAAGCCCGCTGCACCAGAAGTGGACCATCACATTAGATGCTTACCCAGCTCTTCCCAGTACTCCTGGTGCGTTGGGTACTGGGGAAATAGGGACATGAGGTTGGTGTCAGCCTTGGGGCGACAAAAACTGCTGCTGGCTGATGGCAAGCCTGAGCGATAGTAATGGAGAGGCATCTGTCACATACCTTCACTACTTAAACTGAAATTAAGGGTGACATGTATGATTTTTGGTGTTTAAGTGCCAATTTTTATGCGCATATAAATAGTATAGAAGGTGCCTGATTTATGAACCCGCTGTACTGCGGGTCATAAATCAAGCGCATTCTAGCGCATAAATGTCAATTCTGGCTCAGGTAAAAAACTTTGAAAGTGATTTACCTGCTCAAGCAGTAATGCACCTGGAATTGCCGTAACGAAGCTATAAATCTATAACTTAATACGGTTCTAGTGCGCCCCACCTCCCGCATGCCCCCCGAAATCAGGCGCATTACAAAGTACCTGAAATGAGGTAATGGATGATTGATACAGCGGTTCCCAGGTAAAATTCAGCGACCTTTATTTAGAAATCCATAAAAACTTGCGTAGCCCACCACCAAACGACACCGTCAACCTTCCGTTAACACCGACGCGTTTCGGGTGGAAATCCACCCTCAGTCATGGCATAAAACATAACAAACATGACGCCCATATATACCTGTACACTAAATGAAATAAAGAAACTCACCCGTTTGTGGTCGCTGCCGCCTCTGGATCGCGATGGACCGGACTTCCGGAACGGCGCAGTGCCTTAGAAAAGCGCAGGCATGGAAACCAAATATACATCCGGTACATGAAAATTCACCGGATGTGATGACATGGACATGCGCAAAACCACAACCAGACAAGAAGCTGGAACTGGCAAAATAAGAGGCAAAAAAAAATGTATACATATATATAACCATAACGGCCACTCCAGCACACACTGCTGAGTTGAGAACAGATAAATAGATATACAATAAAATAAAAGATATAATAACTACTAAAATTTTTCGTCCTCAAATATATTAAGAACTTTCTTATTTGCACAAATATACTCAAGGAAAGCTATCATAGAAATATTAATAGTAATAACAATACACACAAAGAATGAAGGAAGGAAGAAAAAGGGACCTCATTACAGCATATCGCGGATTTCAATAGTGGAACATCCACTCCCGTTTCAAGTTAAGTCCCGTAGGGACTGTAGTTTCCAAAACAAAAATCCAAAATGCCTCCCTGTCATGCAGAATATGGCTTAGATCCCCACCTCGTATGGGTTTAATGACCCTATCGATACCCATCACTCGCAAACCCTGATAGTTACCCCCATGGGTTTCTCTAAAGTGGTTAGACAAGTGGGACCTATTGCGAATAGACGAGCTTGTGATGTCATTCAGATGCTCTAATATACGGGTCTTAAGTCTACGTGTGGTACTACCAACATAGCTGAGATTGCATTGGGTACAAGTGGCCAAATAGACAACATGGTGGGAGTTGCAATTTATATAATGTTTAATATTGAATGATTTGGAGTGTTGGCTATTGTAGATGACTTTTCCAGTATCTACAAAACTGCATACCCTACAAGGATTCGATCCACATCTGTATAAGCCTTTTTGATTCAACCAATTACGTTTATTATTTTTGGTGACAATGAGATTAGGTGACAATAAGTTGCCTAGAGTACAAGATTTACGAGCTACAACTTGGGGCCCCTCAGAGAGAATTTCTTCCAGTATGGGATCTTCACCTAATATTGGTAAGTATTTGAGAAAAATGCTCTTAATTTTCTGAAATTGGCTACTTTGATCCAATACTAGAGTTGGTCTATTTGAAGATGTACCTTGGGATTTCCTCCTATTCTGCTGCATTAGCAATTGATCTCTAGATTTTTTGTTAACAATAACAGATGCCCGTTTTAGCATCCAGGGGGGATAACCTCTCTTACCAAGATGCCTACAGATATTGTTACATTCCCTGTCATAGTCCCCGGATTGGCTACAATTCCTCATGGCCCGAGTCATCTCACCCACAGGAATAGACCTGTGGGTGTGTTTGGGATGGTAGCTGCGATAATGGTCGTGCCGTGGTCTTGCGAAAAGTGCAAGTAGTGATCTTATGTCCAGGATCCCCAGTCAGAGCCAGATCAAGAAAATGTATAGTCCTATGATCCATCATGTGTACAAAACTTAAATTGCAAAAATTGTTGTTGAGATAAAACAAAAAAGAAGGTATGGCAGATACATCGCCCCTCCAGATAAACAGGAGGTCATCGATTTATCTGCCATACCAAAAAAGTGACTGCAAAAAAGGATTCTCGGGGGTGTAGATGTAGGAAAACTCCCACCAAGCCATGACCAGATTGGCCAGGGAAGGTGAGAACCTTGCCCCCATCGACACCCCTTTGATCTGTAGATAAATAGAAGAATCAAAAGAAAAATAATTGTGCATCATGAGGAAATCAGTAACAGCAATCACAAAATACGATAAATCAGTGGAATACTGTCCAAAAGTTTTGAGATGGAACTCTAGAGCATGGAGAGCCATCTGGTGCGGGATACTCGTATAGAGAGCCTGAACATCGCAGCTCAGCCACACCATATCCCGTTCCCAAATGACCTCCTGTAAATGGTGTAACACATCACGAGTAGCCTGGAGATGACTGGGAACCCTCGACACCAGCGGCTGCAGCAAACCATCCAACCACTGGCACAGTCTTTCCAGGAGTGAGCCAATGCTGGAGACTATCGGGCGCATTGGGGGATTATTAGCATCCTTGTGTATTTTGGGTAGCCCATATAAAATGGGCATGACTGGACAGTCTATCAAAATAAATTCCATTTGTTTTTGAGAAAGAACCCCCAAGGCTAAGCCCTCCATTAACAGAGACTGCATTTGGGCTTTAAAAGATTGAGTTGGATCCTTAGACAACTTGCAATAGGTAGTTGTATCTGAAAGCATAGTGTGGATACTTTCTATGTATTTAGATTTATCCATCACTACCACCGTGCCCCCTTTATCCGCCATTTTGATGGTAATTTCAGAGTTCTCCATTAAATTCTTGAGAGCTCTTTGTTAAATTTTAGTAAGATTATCAAATTTGCGGTTAGGGGACACGGTGTCAGCTAGTACTCTAAGATCCCTTTCTATTAGAGTTTGGAACCGATCCATACTAGGAGTGCGTGAGTGTACTGGATAAAAGCTCTGATTGGACACTGCAAAAGAAAAAGACTGATTAATGGAACCAAGGATGTCAGGGGATACGTCTTGCAGTTCTTGTAAGGTCATTATTGCCATTTGTTCTTGTAAAGTCACAGGGCCAAACTGGACATCATTGCTGTTATTTGCATCCACTTGGATTGCAATGTCCCCTTCATTTTCATTAATGGACCAAAAATGACATTTTAACATGAGAGATCTCACGAACTTGTTGATGTCTTTGAGAGTTGCAAACAAATCAAAGTCAGTCTGTAGCCCAAAGTTTAGACCTAATGCAAGAACTTTATTTTGAGTTGTATCAAGTTGGTATGAAGAAAGATTCAAAACGTCAATATCTTCTTGTGGACTGGAGTCAATATGGGAGGTCAGTTGGTTTGGGCTTGACGTGTTTTCATTTTTGCCCTTTCCATGTTTCCTTCCTCCCCTCCTCCGCCTTTTACGTTTTTTGGACCTTTTTTATTTTTGTTTTTTGGCTGACGATGATGTGGTTGCGATATGGCATATGCAGCAGAGTCATCTGTTGAGTCCGCATTATTATCAGTAGTTGAACCTGAATCCACTGATCCAAAACTGACTCTCCTCTGATTGCCAGAAAGCTGAGCTCTTCGCTTCAAAATTGATCTAGGAGTTGAAAAATCAGATCTATGCCGTCTCCATTCATATACTGTTTCCTGCTCATAATCCTGAAGATCTCTTTGAAATTTTGCTCTTTTGATTTCCATCAGTGAACTCTCGACCTTTTCAATGTTGATATCAACTTGCTGTATCATTCATTGAATTGAGATGTATCTGTGAGAGACTGTAATTCCTCCTTAATTGTGAGGATATTGGTGGAAATCTGTTTGAGCTTCATATCCTCATATTTGACAATCAGGGCCATAAGATTGAGTGAGCTAGACAGAATTTGGTTCCATTCAGATGTAAATTCAGTTGAAAATATTGTTGTGGGAATTTTCTTGATTCGGAGGCCCCGAGGTATCATACTTCTTTGTATGTAATTTGAGAGTGTGGTGTGATCCCACCACTACCGTGTTTCTTGAGTTTTGAGTTTCTCATATTCCTTAAGCTTGGAAGCAAGTTCAGGAGGTTTGGGTGCATTGCTGGTGACATGTTGGAATACTGATGCAGCCTTCTGCTGTCTATTGAGAACGTCCGTCATTACAGCAATTAATAAATGATGGTGGTGGTTACTTATATCTTGTTCAGGGTGAGCACGGCAAAACAACTCCTAGTTCCACAACAAGAATGCAAAAAAATAGTAAGCCAGCTCACCCATTGAAACGACGGGTATCCGCAAGTATCTCGTCCGGAGTAAGACGTGCAAACTTGAAATGAAGTAATGGATAATTGATACAGCGGTTCCCAGGTAAAATTCAGCGACCTTTATTTAGAAATCCATAAAAACTTGCGTAGCCCACCACCAAACGACACCGACAACATCCCGTTAACACCGACGCGTTTCGGGTGGAAATCCACCCTTAGTCATGGCATAAAACATAACAAACATGACGCCCATATATACCTGTACACTAAATGAAATAAAGAAACTCACCTGTGTGTGGTCGCTGCCGCCTCTGGATCGCGACGGACCGGACTTCCGGAACGGCGCAGTGCCTTAGAAAAGCGCAGGCATGGAAACCAAATATACATCCGGTACATGAAAATTCACCGGATGTGATGACATGGACATGCGCAAAACCACAACCAGACAAGAAGCTGGAACTGGCAAAATAAGAGGCAAGAAAAAATGTATATATATATAACCAGAGGGGGCAAGCGAGCAGACACTGTGGAGTTGAGCACAGATAAATAGAGCGACAATAAAATACATGATATAATAACAACAAACATTATCCGACCTGCAATATATTAAGAACTTTCTTATTTGCACAGATATGCTCACGGAAAGCTATCGTAGAGATATTAATAGTAATAACAATACACACAAAGAATGAAGGAAGGAAGAAAAAGGGACCTTATTACAGCATATCACGGATTTCAATAATGGAACATCCACTCCCGTTTCAAGTTAAGTCCCGTAGGGACTGTAGTTTCCAAAACAAAAATCCAAAATGCCTCCCTGTCTTGCAAAATATGGCTTAGATCCCCAAATCGTATGGGTTTAATGACCCTATCGATACCCATCACTTGCAAACCCTGATAGTTACCCCCATGGGTTTCTCTAAAGTGGTTAGACAAGTGGGACCTATTGCGAATAGACGAGCTTGTGATGTCATTCAAATGCTCTAATATACGGGTCTTAAGCCTACGTGTGGTACTACCAACATAGCTGAGATTGCATTGGGTACAAGTGGCCAAATAGACAACATGGTGGGAGTTGCAATTTATATAATGTTTAATATTGAATGACTTGGAGTGTTGGCTATTGTAGAAGACTTTTACAGTATCTACAAAACTGCATACCCTACAAGGATTCGATCCACATCTGTAGAAGCCTTTTTGATTCAACCAATTACATTTATTCTTTTTGGTGACAATGAGATTAGGTGACAATAAGTTGCCTAGAGTACAAGATTTATGAGCTACAACTTGGGGCCCCTCAGAGAGAATTTCTTCCAGTATGGGATCTTCACCTAATATTGGTAAGTATTTGAGAAAAATGCTCTTAATTTTCTGAAATTGGCTACTTTGATCCAATACTAGAGTTGGTCTATTTGAAGATGTACCTTGGGATTTCCTCCTATTCTACTGCATTAACAATTGATCTCTAGGTTTCTTGCCAACAATAGCAGATGCCCGTTTTAGCATCCAGGGGGGATAACCGCAGGCACTCTGTAATGCACCTGATATTGGTGTCTGGGCCATTTTAAACTATCGCGAACGGGGCTGTGCTAGATGTCGGGCTGAAAAGACGCTAGACTTCTGTCGCAGCCCCGTTCATACATGTCGCCCAAATTGCACAAAAACCTTTTATTTAAATAAACACTTCCCGACATCAGCCCTTTTTCACTGTTTTATAAAAGAAATCAATCCAGTGTCTGACATAATCCAATGAGTACGACAGAGTCCAAAGTGAAACCCTGTATAAATATAAGAACATTAAAAAAAATGACAGTACTAAACTCCATCTCCTGCACCCCTTGAAGGTCATGCCTGTGGCTGATCTGTGGGTGTATGGTACAGAGTTCAACCTGCATTATATAATTCTGAGGGGTACAGACACAGCTGCTGCACAATCTCTAGGGATGGTCCTATGTCCCCCCAATGAGATTGCAAGCTGTGCTCTGTACTCCTCTTTCCCACCACTCCCCACCATTGTGTTATGCATCCTAGTGTCACACAAAATACAACCCCCAAATCACCCCATAGCCTCTCCACCTAATAGCCCATAGTCCTCTCACCTCCACCTATAACCCCATAACCTTACCACCTATTACCCCATAGTCCTCTCACCTCCACCTATCACTCCAATCCACCTATCATTCCATAAACTTTCCACCTACATCTATCACCCCATAACCTCTCCACCTATCACCCCATAACCTCCCACCTATTACCCCATGTGGAGTTTGTACAGAGGTGAACACCAGTAGGGAAGTGCTGAAAAAAATAGATTTGTAAGATGTTTGTATGATAAATTTTGCAGGGACGAATCGTGGCCGAGAGAAGTCATTATGGCGTTCTGGACAGGATGGAGAAGAAAAGGGAAAAAGAAAAATTCCAGTCATAGAAAGTGTCCCAAGATTTAACTGCACTGTAGTCATTCAAACATCTGCAGAGCCGGTATATACTGGTTTCTACCACTATATAATCACTGTGTGGTGGAAATTTTGGTAGTAGTGTAATGGTTTTGGTTCAGGCACAGTTTTGCATAATCTCCCGACTCTCCTGAAGGCTGAATAGGCTTGCCAACAGTCCAGAAAATTAGCTTTCTTCCAGAGCCGTTACATAGTTAGGTGGTGTGGGCATGACGTTTTTTTTGTGTGAAGGGGGTGTGGTTAAACAAAAAGAGGGCATGATCATGCAAATCCGCAGCTTCAGATCTCCCTGATGCCCACTTTCAAAACTTGGCAAGAATGTTTAAACCTGGCTGGTTCACCTGTTCACTGCCAGATATTGAACCTTGTGCTACCTGGGGTGTTTGTATAATGCTTTTCTGACTTTACTTTCTGATCTGGCTTGCCTGTAACTTCTCCCTTCTCTTGACCCTTGGCCTCATTGTTTCTCTTGGTAATGACCCAGGTTTCCCCGACAGCGGCTTGTTTACTGATTTTACCTTGTTGCCTTGTAACTTCTGGTTTTGATTTTGGCCTGTCCCTGATTATCCTTTACCTGCCAGTCCCACCACTGGGCGGCTACTCTGTGGACGCAACCTGGAGATACACAGCAGCGAAGGCCAGATCCCTTTTCTTTAAACATGTTTGTTAATGAAAAAGACATGGTACAAATAAGCAACAATTATATGTTTAGACAGCAGGAAACAGAAATATTGCAGAAGAACAAAGAAAGCGATCTTAGTAGTTCTCTAAAACAAGTACAACAATGTCCATTAGACGTGGAACCAAATGGTTAAAGCATAGTTTAAAGTTAAATTCGGTAACCTCAACCAGAAGTGCAGTCACTGCGTCCCAAAACTTCCTTATTTCAGGACGACCCCACCAAGCATGCAACATATTGCCTTGCTGTCCACATCCCTTCCAACATACATCTGAGGAGCTTGGAAATAGGTGAGCTAACCTAGTAGGAAGGTGATACCAGCATAGATGTATTTTATGCATTGTTTCCCCATGGTTGGAACACTTGGATACTTCTGAGGAGATTACAAGAGTTTGCTTCCATGTATCTAATGAGAACGTACTAGATAATTCCTTTTTCCATTTAATCATAGTCGGAAATTTAACAGGATTCTGACACGAGGTAATCAAATTGTATATTAAAGATAGACCTTTATTATAGCCTCCTTTTTAGTGAATAAAGTTATAAAAATCTGAAGGAATGCTACAGATATCTGGCCATCGAATCTCCTGAACTATGTGTCAGATTTGTAGGAATTGGAAAAAGATAGATGAAAGGAGATCCCATTGTTTTGAAAGGTCAGAAAATGAATGAAGAACTGTATATTACCTTGGTATAATTGGTCCACTGTGATAAGGTTAAATTTGCTCCAAGAATGGAAGAATAGTACAGGGTTCCAAAAGTGAGGTGCCAGATCCCTCTTCTATGGGGTTAAAGAGTGAAGACCTGCTATCTCATAGGCTCTGCTAAACTCAGTAGCCAGCACCAAGCCCAACTGACAGACAAGTCTCTCACCATCCATTTCATTTATACTCTCCCATATTCAGAGGCGTAACTTATAACTTCTGGACCCCAATGCAACAGTTATAAAATGGGCCCTATCCACCATGTGCCATTTGCAATACTGGTGTCTTATTATGTGGCAGAGTGGCCTTTGGGCCACATCACATACCATTATGAAATTAATACACAAATTACAGATATCATTGCATCTCTAATGTACATTTTTTTGTCATGTACTAATCATAAGAAAACTGGAGCCTTTATTAAATGTTACTTATAACAACATCTATAATCCCTTTAGCTAAGTGTAGATCCACAAATGAACTAAACTGCATCCAGACAAATCCTTCATAACCATAACTCTCCATATACAGAAAGATATACACTATACTCTTTTTTTATATATGTGATTTAGTAACTTCAGAACCATTCTGTCCTTGTTTAAGAGGCATAGCTGGACTGTGTGTGTGTGTGTGTGTGTACTGCACATCTAAGAAGACACAAGCAGGCCATACACACCATAGCGTTTTCTTATGTATTTGACATTTTTTTATATATATTTTTATAGAAGAGATCATACAGTCATTGAAGAAATGTTGGCATAAATAGATTTGTCATACAAACCTGTGATACGTCCAAGTTTTTGAGTCCTTAGTGTAGGCTCTCGTAGTATTCCAAATCAATAAAGATACATTGCAGAGACAAATATATACATCGTGGAGGCAACCGAATGCCAGCGGCGACGTTTTGGAGACTTCAACACAGGCCTATGTGCTACGTCTGGTGAAAACTGTGGTCCTAATTAGTGTTGAGCGATTATTATCGACAAAGTTGAAATCAGCACGGTTTTTATGTTGATCGGATTTTATAGATCACGCGATAATTTAGGTGAAAATCTGCGCATAATCTATTAATATCGCGCCATTTTCGGCGCTTCCTGTCATTTTGGCGGCCAGCAAATCAGCTTACAGAATAGAGCAGGGTGAGCTGTGTGTGCGACGTCATGACTGGGATGTGTACGGTTGCGATGGGCTGGAAAAATCACATGACCTCGTTTTACATAGAACAGCCCATCCTGTTCATGATCAGCGTGTGTCAGTGTCTAATAGGAGTAGGACGTGCGCTCGGCCTCTGTCCAAACAGCTCAGCAAACAGCTCAGCGAAATTGTTCTATTTGTTCACACAGACAGCTATACTTTTAGCTGTGAACATTAGAACTTAGGTAGATAATCGGTACTGATAAGGGGCAGGCAGGAGGGCGGCCTAGCATACCCGGACATAAAAGCATATTATCTGGCGTCAATAGCAGCACGAGTGTTTGATTTTTACCATCACAGATCCACAAAACTGTGGGTACGATTAGAGGAAGATATATATAATGCCCCCTTGGCCAATCTGCCGTGGTTGCCCCGAGCCGCTTTCCCATTGCGACTGATGCGGACGCTCCCATGGGTGGCGAGTCACATGTTTCTGGCTTGGAGGTCATATGGGTCTACCAGAGGTATCCTCCCCTCCGGAGGCCCACTAACACCAATAACTGGGAACCCCTCACTGGGAACACGTTGGCCCTCTATCCCGACGACTGATGACAGGGGTGGGAGAGCATTAAGGTTCTCTGACGTTCTTACCTCACAGGGATTGAGACCCATGGCAGAGATGAGGGAAATACTCCCCCTCCTCCCTGTGCCCTGTTTATATACCTGCAACTCCTGCATTACTACGCTTCTAATAAACTTGTCTTGAAACTTCACAGACCCCTAACTCCCCTGGAAACAATGCTCTCCGACAGCTCATCTGGAAGTCATTTGATCTCCAAGCTATATAAACTGATCATATCCTCTATGTCGGGGTCTGGGCCCACTTATAGGGATGGCTGGGAGAGGGAACTCGGAAGATCCATTTCCGAGGAGGACTGGCGGAAAGCCAACATATTGGCCTATAAATCCATCGTACCTTGTAGACTGCAGGAACTCCACTTCAAAATACTCTCCCGCTGGTACAGGGTACCCACACTCTTACATAGGATTTCCCCCAGGTTCCTAACGTCTGTTGGAGATGCGAAACAGCGATAGGATCTATGTCCCACATTTGGTGGTCATGCCCATCGTTGCAGGTCTTCTGGGGGGGAAAGTTTTGCAGATCATTGAAGTAGTGACGGGTATCAAACTGCAGAGTAACCCTATGGTGGTTCTGCTACAGATTATTCCTATGCCCCTTCAAATTCTTCAGGGTCATCTACTTGTTTTTATGTTGAGTGCCGCGAAGGCCCTGATACCGAGGCTGTGGAGAACGACTGCAACACCTTCCATAGCAGCATGGTATAAGGAGATATCCCATATCCAACAGATGGAAGAGATGCATGCGGACCGCAACCAACTGACTGACAAGTACATAGCTACGTGGGCGGAGTGGGCGACTTTTTGTGGCTCAGAGGCATATGCCGGATTTATTGACTCTTACCGGGTAGAGCGACCGTACCCGATGGTCTTGGCCATCTGCTGGGTCTTTTGAGCTATATCTGGGGCGAGCGACGCTGGATGTCAGCTCTTGCTCTTCCTCTCAGGGAATATTTATACTATTGGCCCTCTCCTCGCTCCTTAGTCTGGCTCTAATTTCTGGGTTGAGGTTATGATGTTAGAACGTTAATATTTATAGAAATGATTTCCAAATGCTTTTTCCAATGGCTTTACCTGCTTGGTGTAAAAGGGCAATTGTTGTGACTCGCAGTGCTCTTCAACAACAAGATTTTGCTCCTCTTTCTCAGATCAACAACACATGCAATGTAGCTCCCCTGTTTTCCTCTGCCTTGTTTGCAGCTTTTACTTACTGTTGCTACATGCACAATATTCATACGCCATGTGTATTGATGATTTTTATGCTGAATATGACCAGATGTGTACCTTCTTGTATACCAACTGTCGATATATCAGTATGCTGTTTTGTACTTACTATTTGACTACTTAATAAAAGCTTGGAAATATGAAAAAAAGAACTTAGGTAGATAAGAGATTTGCAGATTTTAGGTACTTAGGCTGAGAATTTTAAAGAAGCATCTGGCCCTGTAACGTCACATGGGGGAGCGGGGGGAGGAGGGGGGGAAGATCACAGACAAGCTCTTGAAAGGATAGTGGCTATTGTGCAGCGCAGACTTTGTTCAGACAGTGCAGTGCAATGGCTTGTTATTAACTGTTTTCTGTTGAATTTTACTTGATGTTGGGCAGCCTAAAACTTTTATTATACAATCTTTTCTAAAAATGCAGGTGATTTGTTAGGTGAAAAACTCCACTTTTTATCCGTATACATTTAGATAGGTGTTTTTTCACTTTTGCAAACCCAGCTTTGTGATAGAGGCACCCTTGACTTAAATTTGAATACGCAATTTTGTCGTCCCCGCAGGTGTTTTTGATGGTAAAAAACTCCATTTTTATTACCATATACATTTCAGATACGTTTTTTTCACTTGGCCGCCCACTTTGTTGATGGGGGCCCTTTGCATTAAATTAAAATCACAATTTTTGTCGCCCCCGCAGGGTATTTTGGGTGCAAAAAAACTGTTTTTATCGTAAATTTCAATCGTTTTTTTTTCACTTTGGCACAGTCCACTTTGTTGATGAGGCAGTTGCATTTAAAAAATTAATACACAATTTTGTGTCACGCAGGTGATTTTTGGTGAAAAAATTTACCGTTTTTTTACCCGTATACATTTCAGATACGTGTTTTTTCATTTTCCCCAGTCCATTTTGTTGAAGTGGCCCTTTGATTTAAAATTTAAACAGAAATTTTTGTCATCACCGCGGGTTTATTTTTGGTGCAAAAAAAACCGTTTATTACAAACATTTCAACCCGGTTTTTTATTTTGGGCACGTCCAGTTTTGTTGAAAAGGGGCACCCGCACTAATTTGAAACACAATTTTGTCGTCACCGCAGGTGTATTTTAGCAGACCAGAAGGGTAACCCGGGCCCCACCCAAAACGTTTTTTGTCAAATGAAAAAAAAATAGTACTTTATTGGTCAATTTAAAACCCAAAACTCAAAGAAAAACAGAGGGTGTTAAAACACACGCGTTTCGGGAGCCCTCCCTTAATCAGGGTTTGGACGAAGGGGTACGTGGTTTCCCTTTTTAAACCATAAATTGCAAAACAAAGAAAATCAGATGTACCATCACTATAAAAAAATAACACAAAAGTATAATAAAAAAAACACAACGTGGAAGTAACAGGAAGAGGGGAGACAGCATGGGGGAAAAAAAGTAATGTTAAAAAAAATTTTAATTATATATAAAGATAAAATTTTTACTCTAAATAAGGGAACATAATGTCTTGTTTTTTTTAAAAAGGCCGTGGGGGAAGCAGGGTACAATTTTACTATCCACCACGCCTCTGTGAAAATAAATTTTCTCTGATATTCCTTCTCTTTTGGTTATGAACTTTTTCAATGCCATTGCATTGAATGATTCAGGTTTTCCTGCAGGGTATTCGAAAAAAATGCGTGAAACGTGGAGAAATTGGGGACTCTGTTTTTTGAAAGTCAGATATTTGCGGCGAATTCTTTTTTTAAGCATTGGAGGTCGGGCCCTACAAAAATTGGAGTGGCAGTACTACAGGAATAAGAAAATTAATTAAGGTACAGCAATTAATATACTTTTTAATTTTAATTTGTTTTTTGTAGAAGTTCTGTGAAATTTTTGGTATTGATCATATACTTGAAAGTAATGCACTAGTATGCCCGCAGCAATAGGACCCTGTATGAAACCATTGTTGGTAGAGGGGAAATTTTTTTGTTGAGAAAAAAGCTGGGAGAAAAGAATTACTGTGGGGGGCTCTTCTCGATAAAAATTTTTAAATTTTTATTTTAATAATTTCTCGCATTTTAAGGTTTATATACAAAAGGGGGAAGGTTCTTTTTTATGATTATTAACTATTTTTCCATACGGGAAACAAATTTGTTGAGAAATTTAGATTTGGAGTAGTTTAGCTTTTTTTTATTTGTTTTTAAAAATTGGTTTTGGGGGATATGAAAAACCCTTAAAAAAAATGCTTTTTTCAAATTTTGCCCGGGTATCCCGATTTTTCAATCTATCAAATTGTTTGGAGTTTCCCTTTAAAATATTTCCCGGGAATGGAGTTTCTTTTTATTCTGATTAACTCACCAAAAGGGTATTACCCCCGGAAGTTTTGGAGGGAGAGAGGGGCCATTAAATAACAGTTTGGCCATATTTTTTTTTAGGGGGAAAATGAAACCCCTTATCCGTCACCCCCCCGGTTTAAATTCACATCCAAAAATGAAATTGTTTCAGGGTGCCAATTCCAGAAAAGTTGAGGTTGAAGTTTTTTTTGTTGATATAGTTTAAAATAAATCACCGATGTCCTGCCCCCCCCACACCAAGGGGTCATCAATGTCCCTTCCACCCCACCTTGTGGGGGGAAAAGGGACAATCGGGGGGTCAAAAAAAAAAGCTTTTCAAATGCAAATAAATTAACCCACGGAGGGAGATTTGGCCCCCATTGATGCACCCTTTTTTTGGTATAAAAGGGTTATCAAATAAAAAAATAGTTATTATTTAGTAGAATTCTACACTTAAGAAAAAATCTTTAGCGGGAAAAACCCCTATATTTTTTCAAAAAATCTTTCAAGCATTGCTTTTCCCATTGTGGGGAATGGAGGGATAAAGCCCCCAACATCGCAAGTGACCCAAGAGCATTAAAATTCCAGAACTATTTTAGAATAATTTCACTAAATTTTGGGTATTTTTATAAATCGGGATTTTTAATTTCCAGGGGGGAGAAAGGTGTCAATCCAATCACCCAAAATTCAGTAATAGATCCATGCCACTAACAATGGGGGGGAGGTGGGGTGGAAAGGTCCTTTGAATTTTGGGAAGGGAGTGTAGTTGGGGACCGGGGAAAATTCAACAAATAGTTTATTGCTAGTTTTTGAAAAAGGGCCCCCCGAAAAATGCGTAATCCAAGAATTTACGCAAAATTTTTTGGATAACTTCTGTAGGGTTTTTAAAAAGCGTTTTTATCATAATATCGGATTATTGGCATATTTTCATTAGTAGCTTGTAAAATCCGAATTTAGGACTAATCCCCCCTCCTTGCCGTTGTCTTTTTAAAAATCTTTTTATTTTAAATTGGTGTTGGTTTGCGTTTTTTTTGACGAAAGTTTTGAATATTGGATGTTGTGGATCCTTTAACTTTGTTAAAAGTTCTAAAAATTTCCTTTTACTGATTTTGAAAAGCGTCCATGCCCAAAAGGTTTTAGTTGAAAGGATGAATGTTCGTTTTTTTTCTTGAAAGTTGGGGAAATTTTGGGGGGTTCAGAAGGTAAGTTCACTCTCCAGAGATCAGTTGGTTGATATGACAAAGTTCTCGATATTCAAAATATTTTTCAAATTTTAAACGGGGGGTATAATTTTTCAGTTAAGGGCCCAGTTGTAATATCCGGGTCAATGTTATAAAAAAAAATTTTTAACTGAAAGAACCGGGAAAACCTATTAAGGTCTAAAGTGTTTTGAAAAAATTAAAGTCCGAGTAGGAACAAAGCAATCCTTTTAGAAAAAAAGAAATTTGCGTTCGGTCGGGATAAAGCTGGAAAGATTAATGGGGGTTTGATTTTACTGCATCTTGCGCATTCTGGCTTATTTTTCCTGCCACCCCCGGGGGTCGTTTTTGCGGGGATTCCCCTTTTCCCTGTGGCATTTTGTTGCGGTTTTTGTTTTTTTTGGTGTTCGAGTGCTAAATTAAATTAGCCCCTGTAGACGGCAGAAAGTTCATCTGAGGTGGAAGGTAGTAGCTTCTATATTTTCCCATTTTTGGAAAAAACCCAATTTTTGGGGCATGACCCCTTATTGGGGAAATTATGTCTACGGGTGTTCAAAATAGAAAAAAAAACGTTTGCCCATAAACCAGTATAGACAGCTTTATTTCATAATGTGTTATCTCTCAGAATTTTTTGTTTTTTATGAATATTTTTTCCAGTTTTCCAAAATTTCTATTGACTGGTTTTAAATTTTGTAGAGTGTCAGGCTTTTAGGTGCAAAAAAAACCGTTTTTTATCCTAACATTTCGATACGTGTTTTTTTTACTTTGGCGCAGTCCAGCTTTTTTGATTGAGGCACCCTTTCACTTAAATTTGAATACAGCAATTTTGTCGCACCGCAGGGGGATTTTAGGGGCAAAAATCCGTTTTTTTTTCCGTAACATTCAGATGGTGTTTTTTTCCCTTTTCCCCCGTCCGCTTTGTTATAAGGGACCTTGCACTTAATTTTAATTCAGCAAAATTTTGTCGCACTGAGGTGTATTTTTTGGTGAAAAAAAAAAGTTTTTACCGTATACATTTCGATACGTTTTTTTACTTTGGGGACAGTCCACTTGTTTTAGAGGCCCCCTTTCATTAAATTTTAATAAAAGCAATTTTGTCGTCACCCCAGGTATTTTTAGGGCTAAAAAAAAAACCGTTTTTTATCCCTATACATTTCGTTACTGTTTTTTTTTCTTTGGGCAGTCCACTTTGGGGTTTAAAGAGGCAACTTTCATTAAAATTTTGAATACAGCAATTTGTCGCAGCGGGGTATTTTTAGGTGAAAAAATCCGTTTATTTTCCGTATAATTTAAGATACGTGTTTTTTCCTTTGGCACAGTCCATTTGTTGTTGAGGCACCTTGCACTTAAATTTGAAAAAGCAATTTTGTCATCACCCAGGTGTATTTTTAGGGGGCAAAAAATACCGTTTTTTACCAATCTTTCAGATAGGGGTTTTATCACTTTGGCACAGCCCGCTTTGTGATAGAGGGACCTTGCCTTAATTTGAAAACAAACAAATTTTTTCGTCACTGCAGGTGTATTTTTAGGGCAAAAAAACCGTTTATTTTCCATACATTTCAGATAGGTGTTTTTCATTTTGGGACAGTCCAGCTTTGTTTATAGAGGCACCTTGCACTTAAATTTTAATGCAGCAATTTGTCGAATGCGGTGTAATTTTTGGTGCAAAAAATACCGTTTTTTATCCGTATACTTTCAAAGGTGTTTTACACTTTTGGGAAGCCAGCTTTGTTTATGGGCTCCCTTTCACTTAAAAATTTTAAAACACAATTTTTTTTTATTTGAGGGGTTTCAGAATAGGGGATTTTCCTCTTTTTTAAAAAGAATTTCAAAAATTTCCCCTACCTTCTCAAAATTTTTTTCTTTTGAAAATGGGGCGAAAAGCAGGTGGGAACGGCAAAGGGGGGGAGGACATGGAGGAGAGGTACGAGAGAGGTGCCCTTCCGTGCGGCGATAAAAAACCATGCCAGGGTTTGCCCCTTGAGGCCGTAGGGGCCCGTCATCGCTGGTCAGGGCCCTGTGAATCTCAGTAACGAACAGCGTCGCCCAAACTGTTTTTCTGGTTAATGCAATCGCATCCAGCAGTTTTCCTCCTCGTTCCCGTCACGGGGAACAAATGGTTTATCAGCATCATCAGCATCCCTCCAACATGAACAAGGGAGCCCCAAAGTCAAATGGTACCCCACTGGGGATAAACCCTTTTCTGAGATCTCTTTTTGAAAAATGCGGGTTGGGATCAGAAGGGTGTTAAAAAATCAAGAGGCCAAAGAGAATGATTTGTCTGCTCTGCCCCGTTACTATCCACAGAGGGGGAGAAGGGGAAACCCGGGCAATTTGGGAAAAAAACCCGGGCGGTCGGCAACGCCTTTCATCCCTCTTGCTTGTGCCCCACTCCTGGTGCAGAATGTCAGGACGACCAATTTACCTGTTTTGATGAGTGTCGACATGGCGGATCCCCCAAGTGGTCTTTTCACAGAATTTGCTTGCGAACCTTCATCAAAGGATGGGAGGAAGACGAGGGGGTTTGCAGTTGGGGCCCGCCCAAAAAAGGGGGGGCGGTTGCAGAAGTCCCCTGATATGTTTTCCGCCAGCCACGGAAGCGGAAAACCCCCCACCTCACTTATGTCTAGCCGCCTTTTCCCCTAAACGCAAAAATAAGGAAGAATCTAGGTTTTAACCACCACCAAAAATGTCTAGTCACATGAGGAAAAGCATGGTTGAAATGGAGGCAACACTGGCCAAAAAAAGGCCCGACCGAGCGGGTTTTTCCAAAACCCCTGTAAAACCCTCTGTCTCCCCCCCCTCCTCCTCCGCCACCACCAAGCGTTCCTCAGCCGCCCTGTCTCCCCAGAGTCATGATCGGGACAGCCACCGCTTTGGCTCCTTTATCGCCGAGTACCACCAGCACCACAGAGACCCCTCCTACCCCTTTCCTTCCGCCAGTTTGACGGCCGCCCGCCTCAGCGGCCAGTCTGCAGCCACCTTCTGTCTTCCAGGGGGTTTTGGGGGCAGAAGAAACACTTTAAACCCCAAAACCATCCCAAAGCCAAAAAACCCGAATTTTGGCATTGGGCTTTTGGCCTTGGAAATGTTGCCTTTCCGTCTGGTGGACACAGATGGGTTCCGCCCCATCATGGCCCTTTACTGCCCCCCAAAACCCGATGCCGAGCAGGTTTTTTTGCCCGAAAAAACCGTCCCTGCCCTGCCCGCCCCGTGTCATTAAAATTTTAACGGTTGTCTGCTTTGTGTCCCGGGAAAAATCCACCTGACCACGAATGGATAGTAAGCACGGCCAAGGCCCCTAATCTCTGTGACGTCATGGGTGAGCTGGGTGGATGTCTTGGTGGTGACGGGGGCTCTCAGCTCGGCGCCGCTCTTCAAAACCCCAGGGGGTGCAGGGTTCTTTTCCCCCCAAATTCTGGTGTCATCTCGGGCCCGAAAACCAGGCCTTTTTGAAATTAATCTGTCTGGAGACCTTTCCACACACAGTTCAGGGGCTGGGAGACTCTCCGCAACGGAAAGGGAAACGCTGGGTCGGGGACAAGAACCTTGTGCCAGGCAAGGTGTGTGCGATAAAAGGGGGAAAACGCTGGCCGCCTTAAGTCGTAGGTTTGGGGACATCCCTTCCGGACATTCATAAACCTTTTGTCCAGAAAATTTTTAAAAAAGCTACCGGGTCTGGGCTGCCCGTGAGAAGGCTCGGGTTGGTTTTGCACTTCACCGTTTTCACCCTGCTTTATCTCGCCCGGCGCGTTGCCGGGTAGCTCGGCCTCCCCCTCAACCTCTCATTGTTGAGTGGCAACACGGGAATTCCACCCTCCCATGCTCCAGCGATTGTGGGGGCAGCGCAAAGCCTTACCAGTACGAAGGACCATGGCCTGACAAGCAGCGGGGCGGACCCCGGGGTTTGAGGAATGAGAGGGGGGGTGAAAGACTCTGCACCTCCCTTGCCATTTTTAAAAAAGCCACCCAAAAAGGCATGGACAATGCCCTTGCGCTGAGTATTTGGTGATCTTAGTTTTGAACGATTGTTGGGCACCTGAAACATAGGCCTCCACGACGGAGGGGAGAAGGGGCCAGATGCGGACTGGAGCCTTTCCTCTGTCGAACCCCGAGCCCCCCACAGTTTTCAATTTTATCGGTCTTCATTTGCAGTGGTTTGGGGTCCAGGGGTGTGCAAGGGGGCACAGCTTCGGGATCATTGAGGGAAATCAGGCTGTGTGAAGCTGGGGCCGGGGAACGGGGGAGGGGAAAGGGGAGGGGGTTTCCAAGAAAAGTTTTCCGAATCCTGCCTTGGAAAAGGGGTTGGGGCGAATTTTAGGCGGGGGGAGGGAAATTTGAGAATCAGTTTGCTGTCCCTCGACCCAAAGGTTGGGAAATCAAAAGGGTCCCTCTCACGGGGTGCTTGGATCTCCATTTCCTCAACATGGGTCCCCGTATTTTAAACAACAAAAAGAAAACAGTTAGGGGGCCACCTCCTGGATCCCCGTACAAAACAAAATCAGCACTTTCCTTCCACCCACCCAAAAAAAGAAAATGTAGGAAAAGGAGACCTTGGATTGATCAAATGGACACGTTGGTCCGCTTCATTTTCAAATGCACGGGGGAAAAACCAGCCGGGAAAGCAGTAAGTCCAAGTACCCTAGCGGCAGCAGCAGCAAACAAAAAAGGGGGAGAACCTAAGGGTGACCCCTGGCAAAATTTTTTTACCCCCTCACCAAGAGCAATCCCGTCACAAAACAAACAAAGAAACCGCTTAAGATCATGGGCACGACTCAAATAGTGGTAGATTGATCCACACACAAATGAAGTTTAAAAAAACCCCTTTTCGGGAATCCCTTAAAAAAGCTGTAGTAGCAGCCAAGGAAACTGGCGTTTTGGGAGACCACGTAACCCCACTTCAAAGTCTATGAGTAAGGGGGAGCGGGGTTTCCCCAAAATGCTCACTTTCAATCTCCCCTTTTGGTCTTGGAAACTTAAAGGGCGGATCCGTGCAAATAGTGGGGATGGGAGCTTTACTTTGCTTGTGGTTTTTTCATGGTGCAAGACTATCTGCGCCTCAAGACCATGTTTTTGTATGTTCCGGACCCAAAGACTTTGGGGACCAAAAAAGGA
>JAODAL010044749.1:0-32573 GCA_025379985.1 Phyllomedusa bahiana | reverse complement strand
GTGAGAGGGAATGTTTGGCCCTAAAGTGGGCAATCGAGTAAGGTTGCTCAGGTATTCCATGGTCCGGAAGGCAGTTTAGGGTCGATCACGGTATTTCACTCCACCGCTAAAGTGGATGGCCCAAAATAAAAGGGAAGAATGAGGAGGGTGGACCTGGTTGGTTCTGGCCCTACAGGACTTTAAGTTCTGTGTAGAACATCGTTCAGGGTACCCAAAAGCAAAACAGACGCGGTATCTAGAGTACATTGTTGCGGGGCACAAGGTGCTCCGACCCCACAGTCTGAGAAGGGGGTGGATATGTAAGTGGCAACAAGCAGAAGGTTTACAATGGCGTATACATCACGCCAGGGTCCTCTGCGTGCACCTTCCGAGTCTGACACATGCCCCTAAAGGTAAGAGCCTTGGACGGGAATGAAAGGCCAATAATTTAGCTGGTGTCGACAGTAGCTGTCGAATATGTTTAACACATTTAATGGTTGTATATGGCTTCAGCCACTTTCTGGGTGGCCTTTCATTGGGAGTGAGTTAGGAGCAGGGTGGGTGCTCACTCCCCATGACTCCAATCCGGGCGTTTAACCTGGAGTATAAGTCAGCAGGTTAAGTGGACTCCAGGGTGGTTACAACCTGTACCTTTAAGCCTTGGGTGAGGACCTGCTGGAAAACCAGCAGGAAAACTTACAGACTGTCAGTTAGCTGGTCTCTGTTAGTAGAGCCCAGACGGGCAGGGCGTTTTTGTTTTGTTTGTGTTTGGCAATGCCTTTACATGTTGCATTTCTGTTTGCTTGCAAATAAAATGACAGAAGCCTGTACTTTTTCACCTGGAATACGTCTCTGTCTTGCCTGAAACGTGCGTTCACGATCCAGAGCCCGTTAAGCTCTCTATATATATGTATATATTTATATATATATATATATATTATATATATAATATATATATATATATTTATATTATTATATATTTATATATTTAACGGCTCACATGCAGTCGGCCGCCATTTGGACGGCTCTGGGGATTTTCACTCGCGGAATCGCGTCTTTGTAGAAACGGTATGGCACTCAGGACACAGGCTTCCGTTTAATGGCCTCAACCAGTTTTATTTAGGCTCAGGATAAACGTTTATAGAAAATAAACATCAAAAACTTAATAAAAACATCTAGGCCGTCTGGCCACTAACTTATTTACGGGTCCTCTCTGTCGAGGTCTGTGAATATGCCACCAGACACATCAAACTTTACCGTATACACCTGTGTCCTCAGCTTCCCTGTTGCCTCGGGGGCCAGAAGCTCTCTCTCGCTCTGCTGCTTCACCTTGCAGGTAACAGCCACGCCCCCGATCAATTGGAGTGACAGCTTTTATTAGCCAACAGGGGGGGGGGGGGGGAGTGGGGGGGGGTGGGGGGATAGGGGGGGGTGGGGGGGGTGGGGGGGGGGGGGGGGGGGGGGTGGGGGGGGGGGTGGGGGGTTGGGGGGGGGGGGGGCGGGGACCCCCCATGGGGGGGGGGGGGGAGACTGGCCAAAAACCAGACATGCGAAACCTGGGTCCTGGGACGCGGGAACAGCCACCACCCATCTTTGCAAGCTGTTCCGGGGAAGCCATAACCCTTAATGGCTGGATATTCAGCCTATGCTATAATACTAGTGTTGAGCAACCTAGTGTGGCTGACAGATATAATTGGCTACCCCACCTATCCAAGGTCTTGGTCGGCAGTCTCTACAGGATGGCTCCACCTTTGTGGCAAAGAACGGGAGGCAACTACCTGTTGCCACTTTGTCTCACATCCCTCCCTCGATAAAGCCCGTTGGCTTTCTCACATGACCCAGGCTCCCCTCGGGTCATAAAGCTCCTATTTTGGGGCAAATGTTTCCCTACAACTGTCAGGCAGAGATAACACTTTCCCCGTACAGTCAGCTGCGGACTTCAATACCATGCATCAATCCCATAGTGGGCGCAAACACACCGGTCAGGTTCGCTTATAACAATGGTCTTGGGCGCAACACTGTGAAAAAACTGCTACCTCTTTGTCTGCAGGTTCATGATGGTGAGACCAAAACATCTTCAAACCCTGTCATCTGGTCCTCACTGGTACAACTTACGCTACCCTAGGACCCAATGTGCCCCAATAACATGCTTGCTGAATTGCAGGGTTCCAACTGCCAACCTTGACAGACGACTACATTACCTGCCGTTTCATTAATTACAGAGGACACATTCCCTGTTCCAACTTGCTTTCCTGGCTCTGTTAGCAGGCAGGACCTCTGCAGCAACGTGATTTACTAAAGGAGTTGTTATGTGGGCGATGTTCCTGCAATCCCCTTGTAAACGTCTCTAATGGAGATCTTTGAACTCTTCAGGGTCACTCCTTTATCTTGCACACCATCCATTCACATTGGTGCATTGGATGTCAATGGTCAGAAACATTTTTAAACAGTAGGACAGTAGAAATTCTGGCTGCTTAACAGCACCCACCTGTTAGGTCACATAAACCACGGAACTACACTCTGTGATACTGTCTACATACTCTTCTATTACCTGGGTATCGGCCATTAGCAACACACTGTTTGAGCAGTGTTCACCATCTCCAACTTTACTTTACTTTACAGCGAGTATACAAGCAAACACTGTTCAGGAACCTCACCAACCTCTATGTCTTAGGTGGTTTTCACGTTCGAATGGGCAGACAGGACGCCTCTCTATAACGCTGTTCAGACCATTTACTGCAACAACATATGGTGACACTTCCTCATCCCCTGTATCTATCTCCAAGGGAGAAAACACTCAGTATACCTGCTTGTTCTCTCAGGGATACTGTGACAACCTCTGCACATAGGAAATTCATTGTGCGTTACCTCAGCTTCATTCCCATCTGCATAAAATCAGAATCATCCTTACACTGAAGCACTGACCACAGTCGCCAGGTCCATTCCAACTGCAATAGAGACTCTTCAATGATTGTGTGTTCCTCATGGTCATACGAGGCACATTCACCGACACTAGTACTCTCATATCCAGGTTTGCCTTTCTCCCTTCAGAGGCAACACACTGGCCGTGGTTCACACACAGGCAAACTCAAATCCACCTTTTCCCACCAGCAGGCGCACATGATTGCTACTGGCAACCACATCAGCTCATGGGGAACTGTATTGACAGCACCAGTCTCAGGATTGCTATCAACCCCAAACATACCACACCTGCAACCCAGTTGATATTTACCAGCCAGAACCACTAGGGACAGACCTGCAACTTGCATATTACCCTCCTGTACACACAGTGCGCTGGGGTCATGGGTATACACATTTACTGACTGGACCCCAGACACCTCACACACAGCTGCCTGGCACTCATACTCACAGGTTTTTTTAACAGGAGGTGCAGAAGAAACCTTATTGCTATGGGCAACCGCATTTAGCTAACCTGAGCCTGCACATTTCTCCAGATTGTCATCAGCCACAGAACACACATCACCTGGGCTTACTGTGGAGCTGCTCTCCCCTATGACCTCTTAGGGGCTGATATGCGCTGCTCTCCATTACTGCGATAGCTGCAACACCTCCTAGCTGCCTGTTCAAACAGTAGGCCGCAGTAACTGGGCTAACTTGGTCCTACCGCTAACCTCCCCCTGCTCAGGGCTGTGTGACACGGCTATTGGCTAAAGTATATTTAAATCTTTAGTAGCATTTTCAATGGGTAATATCGTGCATACGTCCTGAACAAAAGAGTTCATCTGATTTTCCAAAGTCCAATTCCACTAGTTCATGCCTTCTGGACTATTCTATTGGCATGGTAACATCTCTGGGCGCAAAGTTTAGAGACTTTCTGCATTGGGTCTCAACCCAACAACTATCTCAGAGACCTTCAGAGGGGAAAACTGTAGATTTCCCTCTCAGGCAGCGGCCCTGCACAATCCACAGGGGGCGTTCCCAGGAAAAGTCCACTTGTCTTTGCCTTGGCACCTCGCTGTCTCCCTCAGACTGCCTGAAATAGGGGAAGTCTCTGCCCAGGATTAACTCAACTTGAAGGTCTACACATACCTCAAGTACACGATTTGCAGTCCCACAACAAGTGTCAAACTGCAGTGCAATAGTTCTTACCTTTCTTATGGTCGGTCTTCACAAAGGGTATAATGTTGGATGTACTTGGAGACCCTTTGGCTGCAGTCCAGTTCATCCAACAGTGTGACCCTCTTTACACAACAAAACTCCAAATAGTTCTTGGCCTGCATCTCCTCTGACCTCCTGATCAGAGAAACACTCAGGATCACATCCTGTTCTGTGGCACCTCCAGCACTGCTCTCCTGCTGGAAATCAGCAGCTTGTTTGCCATTTAGGTGAGTTGCCCTAATCACGACTGTATCCTTGCCTTTGTGGGCGATTCTGGTATGTGGGATGTGGATTCCAGGGCCTCTTGGCAATAGGACATCCCCTCCAGCACATTTCATCTGTAGGCAGCGTTGCCACATTCTGGCTGGGTATCCTTGGCAGATTTGTTTTTCCCAGCTTGACTCTGTACCACTAGGATACCATAGTGGCTTGGTTTCTGGGGAGTCTGCCCTTCCCAGACTGCTTGACTTGGTGATAATTGGCTTTTAATTCCTGGTGCTGCTGTGCTTCAAATTGTGCCGGGAGCTGTCTGTTCTATCCTCCCACAATTTTTGGCATTCAGCTGCTCAGTTTGTAGTGTTGCTTGCTTCAGCTGAGCAAGCAGCTCCTCCATGGCCCAACATTAGCAGCCAGATAACACAGTCTTCTTATGGCGTTGTGTCTCTCTTTCGCTAGAAAATTGCTTTGCTCACACTGGGACTATAATCAGCAGTCCTGTGTAAACGCAGCAGCCTGTGTAAACGCCAGCTGTCTGTGGTAACGGGTCTTTGCACCACTTTTGTACACAGTTCTCTTATAAGCACTGGATTCACATTAAGGCTTCTGGCCCTTTCAATCTTGTTGCAGGCAAGACTTCTTTTGCAATGTAGCATAAACACTATGGCAGTATATGCCAGTCCATGCACTTCAGGCACCCCGGTTCTTGTGCCACCCATTTGTGCCATGTGCCAATCTTGACCAAGTTCGTGCCTTATGCCCGCATCCTCCACCTTATGTAACGGTCACCTGCCGGCGGCCGCATCTGGACGCTCTGGGATTTTCACTCGCGGAGTCTATCGCGTCTTTCGTAGATTACGGAATAGGCACTCAGACCCCAGGCTTCCGTTTAACTGGCCTCAACCAGTTTTATTTAGCTCAGGATAACGTTATAGAAACATAAACATCAAAAACATAAATATAACATCTAGGCCGTCTGGCATACTTATTTACATGGGTCCCTCCTTGTACCGAGGTCTGTGCCTATCGCACAGCCCCTCAAACATACGTCTCCACCCTGTGTCCTCAGCTTCTTGTAGACTCTGGGGGCCAGTGCTCTCTCTCGCTCTGCTGCTTCACCTTGCAGGTAACAGCCACGCCCCCGATCACTGGAGATGACAGGCTTTTTATAGATCCAACCAGAGATGGCCAAAAAACCAGACATGGAACCTGGAGACCTGGGACGCCGGGAACAGCCACCAACCCATCTGGCAGCTGTTCGGGGAAGCCAACCCTAATGGCTGGATATCAAGCATGCTATATACAGCTGTTAGCAACACCATAGTGTGGCTCGACCAGGATAATAATTGGCTCCCCCCACCCAAGCCCAGGCTATTGGTCGGCACGTCTCTACCAGGATGGCTCAACTTAGTGGCCAAAGACAGGCATACACCTGTTGCCACTTTGTCACAATATATATAATATTTTTTACATCTCACCGGCAACTTTTTAGGTACACTGTCATAGCTCGTAGAAACAATAATTTCTAATCAGCCAATACATGGCGGAAACTCAGTGCATTTAGGCATGTAGACATGGTCAAGACAATCTCCAGCAGTTTCAAACGAGATCGTATGGTTAAAGAAAGGTGATTTGAGTGTCTTTGAACGTTGGCATGGTTGTTGGTGCCAGAAGGGCTGGTTGAGTATGTCAGAAATCTGCTGATCTCTGGGATTTTCAAGCACCAACCATCTCAGGTTTCAGAGAATGGTCGAAAAGAAAAAACATCCTGTGCGCGGCAGTCTGTGTGCGGAAATGCCTTGTTGATGCAGAGGTCAAAGGAGAATGGGCAGACTGGTTCGAGCTGATATAAGGGCAACAGTGACTCAAATAGCCACCCATTACAACAAGGTAGGCAGAAGTGCATCTTGACGCACAAGTAGGCGAACTTTGAGGCAGATGGTACAGCAGCAGAGAACCAACCGGGTGCCACTCCTTTCAGCTAAGAACAGGAAACTGAGCTCCAATGTGCCTTGCTCATCGGAAATTGGGACAGTAGAGATATGGAAAAACGTTACCTGGTCTGATGAGTCTGATTTCTGGCTGCGGACATTCGGATGGGTAGGGTCAGAATTTGGCGTCAACAACTTGAAAGATGATCCATCCTGCCTTGTATCAACGGTTTCAGGATGGTGGTGGTGGTCGTCATGGTGTGGGGAATATTTTATTGGCACTCTTTGGGCCCTTGGTTACCAATTGAGCATCGTTGCAACAAACCTTGTGGGAATCTATGCCACGAAGAATTGAGGCAGTTGCATGAAGCAAAAGTTCTGACCGTTATAGCAAGTGTAACTATTAAAGTGGCGGTATGAAGTGTATATCAGTATTGTAAACAGAGTCGGGCTACATGTATTTGCCTGTTGCTGCCACTAGGTGGAGATATTCAGAGGGGTTTAAGCGACATGCCACCAAGGATACGGGGCCCTTTGTGGAAAAAAAGGCCGAAAAATTTTAAATTTTCACCACTCTAAGGGTTTGGGGGAAAAAGGTGTATCGTTATTTTTGGGCTTTTCAGCCCGTTTTTGGGTCGGCTTTATTGGGAGTAGAAAATTTGGGGGGGTTTGGGTGTCAAACTCCCCATGTTCCCCCCACCAAAATTTTGGGAAATAGGGCTCGGGGCGTCCTATAAAAACCCGGGGACCCTTCAGGTGAAACAGGGGGCGGGGTTCTGCTCCCTTTGGATTTTTTGGGGTTCAGAGCTAAGGAGAGACCCCCGGGCCCCCAAAGAGGCTAAAGGAAAACCCAAAGAACCCAGCAGGAAGTTTGGGAAAGGGAGAGTGTTTTGATTCCGGGGGGCAAAAGGGCCCGGGGGCCACGGATAACGGGGAACTACAGGGTTGTGTAGTTAGGGGCCAGCCCCTAAAAGGTTTTTTTTTTATAAATTTATGTTTTGTTTGCTTTTCCTGAACAAAAAACAGGCTGAACCCATAAAAAAAACCTTGTCGTGTGCCACCCCCAAAATACCAAAAAGGGCGGCATCCCATGACAAAGAAAACCCCCAAAGGGGGGGCCCAGGGGGGCGTCCGGACGAAAGGGGGGGCATCACATTTTGGTGGGGGATGGGGCATAATTGGCACGGACGAGCAATTTTGGAAAGGGGGAAACAGGCTGTTTGAAAGAGCCCTTGCGTTGTTTCCAGATTTTGGTTTTTCCCCCCACGACCTTTAGGAAATTTTTAAATTTTTTGGTGCGTCGAAATGACCACACAGCCGGCATGCCCCCAGCACCATGACCGACCAAAAGCCGGGTGGGCCCTTTTCCAAAACCAAGTCAAAGGGGAAAGCAACAAATCCAACGGGCCGCGAACCGCCACTGCCCCAGCAGGAGGAGCTGTGCGGGTTTGACCCCTAAAAAAAGGGGATGTGCTCCTATTGCCCTTTGTGATCGGGAGGGCAGAGGACATGCGCCACGGATGCTTGGTTTTTGGGGGTTGGAGGTACCCACTGTGGGTCGACAGGGGATTGTCACCAAAATGCCCCTAAATTTTCCCCCCCGGACACCCGTCCCCAAACTTTTGGGGCCCCCCAATTTAAAAACTCCGGTAAAAACCCTTTTCCAATCATTTTAAAACCCCTTTTTTGTGGGACTTTTTGCCATGTCCCTTAAGGTTTGGGGAAAACCTACACCCCGATTTTGCTATTTTGGCAGAGATTTTCCCCCCCCTTTGAGCACTTGGGGCAACCGCCCAGGGGGGTGGGGCAAAAGGACGTAATTTTTCCTTTGGGAAGGTGCCCCCCAGGGGATATGCGGGGGCCGCGCCTAAAGAAAAGAAAGCCGGGGTTAGAGTTTTTTCCAGAGAGTCCCTGAGACAACCCCAAAACCAATTTTTTTTGGGACGGGAAAGAATCTAATGAACTCTGTGTTCAGGATGTATTCAAACTTCCCTGTTTGGTTCCCTGGGGGGGGGGTAACCCCCTTTGTTTTATTTTCCCGGGTGTGAAAAATGCGTGTCTATGGAAAATAAAAAATAATTTGGGTTAAACCAAGGGGAAAACCATACCCTATGCCACAGCCGGGGCAGGGGGATTTTTAGCGGGGTCACAAGGTTCGGGCCCCAAAGTAGTGCGTCCTGTATAAAACAAGCGTTTAGAGTTGCGGGTAGAAAAGGAGGGAACCTCGGGAGTCCCCCTAGGGGCCCATGTTTAACATTTGGCTGATCTATATAAAAAAAGAGTGAAATGTCCGGGGTTCATGACAATCGGGAAACATGGGTTAACCCCAACAGACTCAGGGGGATTTTAATGTGGGTTGCCCCTTTACAACTTTATATCCCCCCAAACCCTTTCTGCTGTAAAAAACGAATAAAGGGGACCCTGCCCTAAAAGTTCTGTGTAAAAGGGCCCGGACCCCATTTTGATGAGTGTGTCTGCCAGGGGCCCCCCCCGCGCGTTGTGTATCTGTTTGCAACCTGCAAGCCCGCAATAATGCGGGCCCGGGGCTGAAGCCCCCCATTCCCGTTTTTGACTGCTGTTGATCCCAAAGAGGATTTTCTTGTTTCAGTGTGAAAGGCCTGGAAGGGAACTGGAAAAACCCTAGGGAGGTTTGCATTCCTTCAAGGTTGAGGAGCATTTTTAAATTTAGGGTGTGCCCCAGACTCTGGAAGGGGCATGAATGAACTCAATACCTGGAAGAAAAAGGTATGCGAGACTTTTAGTTCTACTTTTTCATTTCCCTTAAAAATTCTGATTGCCATGTTTTTTTTCTGCCAATGGTCAAAAAAGACTGCAGTGAAGAAGGGAGTGAGCTGCAAGACCCCACAGAGGGGGGGGGTATGCTTGAACTCAGTTAAGGCAGGTGAGCGGGTTTAAACCCCCAATTTGGTAAAAAAGGGCCGGGGTTTTGTCAGTGAAAAATTTTTTCCTTACAGGTGAGGAGAAACATATTAACAATATCTAGAAGATTATGTCCTTGGTTTGGTGCGACCGGCAGATGGATGCCATTTGCAGCAAGATGTCCGCTAAATTACGGAGGGTAAAAAGGTACTGAGTTGCCTAATGTGAACACGCCAAGTAGTGTATGCGGGGGAGAACTATAAAGGAAAAGCCGGGTTATTTACTGATGTCCCATTTAAAATGTTTCTCCCTTTGCCTCCGCTCATTGTTAAATTTTGAGGGGGACAAATATGGGAAATTTATCCCGTAAAAGCTGAGAATTCTCCCTTAGAGGTGGGTATAGGAGATGTGAGGGAAACATCTCCCCCCATTAAAGCAGGTGTCTGTGTAGAAAGCCCAGTGAGGGTGTTCACAGGAGAATGTGCCCTCTGACACTGGGGGGGGCCAGGTAAGGCCATCTGGCGACAAAGTGCTATAAGGTTGCCAAAGGTGACCTGAAAACCCCCTTAGCATGTCTGACTGTGGTGAGGTTTTATTGCAGAATATGAATTTTTTTGGGGCCCCTATATGAAGTAGCATACACGGGGTCCCCAAAACCCCAAACATGTTATGGGCGTAAAGCTCGGTGAGCACCGGGGGCCCCGTAAACCGTGCAAGGGTAATGCATGAAAGGAAAGAACAGCCCGTGACTGGGGTCTTCCCACGGCTGAAAGTCATTTTGTATGGAGGGACAAGAAAGCCCGCAGACATTAAAAAACCCACCTGGAAAAGGGGGCTGAGGTCATCGGCGGGGTTTTCCCTTGAGGTTGAAATTTTCTGTAATAACCCCGGGGACCACTGACCTACAGGTTAAGGGGTACATTATGCCACATGGGGTCCACTGCAGGGGAGGTAGCCCAATCCCCCTGTAGGATCCAAGTGAGAAAGGGAGCCATGAGGCGGACTTCGGGATTCAGAAAATTTTTGAGCGTATCTAAAATTCAAACCAAGGGGCAGTGGGTTTTTAGCTAGGTGCGCCCCTTGGGCCTGGTGGTGAAACCCCTGAAAAGGTGCGCATTACTGCTTCCTGTCTGCTAGTGGGTTGCGGGACTAACCGGGGGCCTGTTGTTTTGGGAGACCCGAATTAGTGAAGACACTCCCCCAGGGGGCCCCAATGCCAAGGTATTTTGGGGTATGTGAAAAGGCTGAAGGCAAATAGTGCGGGTGGGGAGTTATCAGTGTATTCCTGTGAATGTCAGCTGAATGGAAGGTGGGTAGCGGTAGAGCATCAAAATCAGGCCACCTGTGTAGTGGATAAATGCGTTGCCGATTGAGGTGAGCGGGAAGGCCCCGGCTGAGCTGTTTTTGGACAATGTATTTCCTTCCCCTGATGATATAAGGGGTGTTGCCCGTAGCAACAGGGTAAGGGGAAAAGGTAGAGGGGGAAATGAAAGGGGTGACTCTGATGCTGTCCAAAGAAATCAGGCTTATGTCCCGGGGTTGGAAAGAGGGGGAAAAGGGAGAAAAGTCCCCCCAGGAGGCCCCGGGAGGGGCCGGATGAAAGCAAGGCATCCCCCCCTTCCACCCAGAAAGTACGGGGGGGGTGGGGGGAGGATACCCCCTGGGGAAATTTTGTGCAGTCATGGCTATCCACATTATTTGCCAGTTGCCAGGACTACGGGATGAATAAAGTCATTCCACTACTTCATGTCCTGGAACAGATGCTGCAAAATCTGTCTGGTCAGGGGACTGGATATGTGGCAACTACATCTCACAGCCAAAAGAGTCTGGTGGGGGCTGAACTGGAGGAGGACATTGGTGCACAATTAGGTACGTGGTAGGAGGGCCGCAGTTACAGATGTAGCAGAACAGAACAGATATTGCACCGTGATATCACAGCACAGAATGTTATCTCACCTTTTTCAATGCTTTTCAATGGCCTTTGTTGACAGATCAGAACAGATAACACGAAAAGCTGTGATATCATGGTCAAGCGGTACTCTGCTTCATCTGTATGTAGGTTATAGGTGGGCCCTAGTTATGTAGGTTGTAGGTGGGTATCAGGTATGTATGTGGGCCCCAATTAGGTAGATTGTATATGAGCCCCAGGTAGGTCGTGGTATGTGGGCCCTGGTTAAAAATGCGGTAATTGGGGGCCCAGTTATGTAGGTGGAAGGTGGGCCCCACGTTAGTAGGTGATAGGTGGGCCCCAGGTAGATAGGTGGACCCATTACTTAAATAAAAAAAAAAGCAGCAGGCCGGGTCCTCCTGTGAAGCTCGACATAGTTGGTGCAATGATGAGAAGTCATCATACTGTCTATGTAAGGCACTAGCGGCCAACACCTGGTAGGCTTAAGGTCTAAGACCTTAGTCCTACTGGGCTGAATAACAGGGCAGAGTGCCAGCTAAGACCACAAAGTTTGGGGAATCAATGCATTTGCGTTTTGAGATGAATGTGATGGCCAGGGCACCTGTAATTCCTCCACTAACCCAAATGTTAAGTTGGCCCCGCTCAGGTACAAGAACATTGTTCCTTTTTTTTAGTGGACAAGTAGTTGATGGCTTTCTGCTCTCCAGCACTACTATATGGATTTTCTGATATATGGCAGTATTTAATTATTACTATGAGTTTATTATCATTAGTTGGTGGGGCCCATCTCATTGTGTTATGGCGCCCTCTGAATGTCCCTGCTCAAGAATACAATAGTACACAGGCTGGAGTTGTTTTGAGGAAAAAAGCTGTCACTGTGTGCCAATTTAAGGGCATTGCACCCAGGACTTATGTCATCACATAGCTGTCTCCATGAGGCACTAGTTATACCCCATTAGTGGAGATATTGTAGTACAACTACAGACTCCTTTTAGGAATGAATTTAACGTACATTTAATTTCTCTGAGATATCATTGTCAGCAATATTAATTCTCATGAGGCTGCATTCACCCAGGGCATCCTCTTTCTATACAGATCTCCCTGGTAATCAATCAAAGTTATAGGTTCATCCTGCTCTATTACCTGTCACTGTACAGAAACATGAATAGTTGAATCTTTGCCTGTGGTATGTGAAGCACAATCTGCTATTAGTGATGAAATCCAGAGCCGTAACTTAAAGCTCTGATGCCCCAATGCAATGTCTGTAATAAAGTCCATCACTTTTCATGTACTATTTTATACTAGGGGGTCTATGGCCCTTTTCCCAGACCCGGGCCGGGTGCAAGGGGCTACTTAAAAACCCCTTAAAAAAACATGCACCAGACCACATGTTTAAGGCAGGCAAGAGCCTTTAAGAAAACAAACATATTTATTTAGATATTTTTGTGTTTTTTTTAAAAAAAAAACATGTAGGAATACAAGTAATGCTGAAAAGTGAAATTCAATAGTAAGGGATAGGAAAGTATCTTGTTTCTTTTATTTGAATTTAATGGAAATCAATATAGCTTATACCTAGACACACAAGTTCACGAAAAGAAAGCTAAAACATGGCATTTTCAACAAACAAATGTAGCAGTCTTATTGGGAACTTGAACAAACCCCTTTTTTCAACTTTTGAAAATGTCTAATATAAGTTCCAGTAATGAAACAGACTCCATATCCACATATCTCCATGGTTACGTACTAAAATACTTGATATTAAGATGTCTTAAAATACTTTAAAAGGACAGTGTGTCACAGAGAGAAATTAATTTTAATTGTTTTAGTTTGTTTGAAGGATTATTTTCCAGCCACATTTTCAATGTCAAAAATGTCGCTTTTTTCTTGCCCGAGTTTAAAATGTACCTACCCCATATTTAAATGAAATGCACCGCCTGGAATCCCCCTTTTACATTTTTTAAATTTGGTTTCCCGTTGACCTTAACAGAGACTATAACCAAAGGGAAATTGGTAATGGGTTCCCAAAGCCCCAAAAATTTAAAACATAATGCAAATGGAAGATTAAAGAAAATAAAGCAGATAACCAAAAACCGGTTTAAAAAAGATCCTTAAATATAACATCGAAAAAACTGCTGGGAAAACATTTACATTTTAAAGGGTAAAACTTTTTTGTGTCTTACTTTATACACAATATACCAAAACAAAAATGGAATGCACATGGAAAGGGGAGTACATAAAATTTTTAAATCACACTGTCCTGTTGAAGGTGTTACTAACCACCAATACTGCATACACTTCACTAATACAAGGGTTTTAAAATAAAATATTTAGGGAAAATGTTGATGTTCCAACCCCTTTCCCAAAATCAGGGGAAACTAAAAAAAAAAAAGGGGACAAGGAATTTTTAAAACAGCATTTTTGCTACTTTGGATACATGAAATTTTTTTTTAGGTTCTTAATCACATTTTTTTATCAAAAAATGCCTAAGCCCCCCTTCCCATCTTCAAGGGGACCTCAAAGCAGGTGGGTTTTCCCACATAACGTTTTCTCTCTTTAAGGTTGTTCAGACCTCCAAAATTAAAAAGGGGGTTATCAAACATTAAAGGTTTCAGAATAAGGGGACAGTGAAAAAAAGAACTTTGAAATTGGATGTCTTGGCAAAGCTCTTGTTCTCCCCTGTCCCTTATCTTGTGTTTTTATTTACACTGATACCATGTGGGTTACCCCCTCCGATCCCCCTCCTTGCAATTCACTAGCTGAGAGCTCATTACATTTGTAAGCCCCCGGGTAATTTACGACTGTTGCTGATCAGAGTTAGGGGGGGTAGCATTTTCGTTTCCACACCTAGCAGAAACAGACTGCAGCAGATTGCAATGAGAAAACATGACTTTTTGACCCGGGGCCCAACTCTCCTGCATTTCACGCAGATTTGTGCCTTTTTAGAAACTGAAAAAACATCTCCAGTGTAAGATCATTGCTCACATTAGATTGAATGCAAACCTGGGTAAGTATAACTTATAAAAAAAGACTGCATAGAGAGGAAAAACAGTTTATAGTGGGCCAGAGGGGGGGGGGGGCCCCAACCCCAGCATGAAGGGGGATGTTTTCCCATCCGGGGGGGGAGGGGAAAAAACGCCCGCATTCACAGGCGGGAAGCAAATAGAATTTGTGAACCAGCCCGAAGTAAGGAAGCGATCATTCCCCTTTAAGGAGGGGAAGGGCCCCAGCTACTAGGTACTTTTGGTTTTTTTTCCACTCCCCCTCCCTTTCACGGGTTTTTTTAAAATTCAATGCAGGGGTGGGGTGGTTTTGGGGCCTTCACTCCGGGAAGTATGGTGGTCTGAACAACCCTTAAGAAAGGAAAAGTTATGTGGGAACCCACCTGCTTTTGGGGCCCCCCTTAAAATTTGGGAGGGGGCTTAACCTTTTTTTGACCAAAAATATGAAACTAAAACCCCTTCAAAAAATTTTTCAGTATCCTAAAAAAGCAAAATCTTATTCAAAATTCCTATGCCCCTTTGATGGGTTTTTTTAAAGTTGACAGTGTGCTACTGAATTGGAAGGGTTTTTTGAAATATTGCTGCCACCCCCATGTGAAACCATACTCTTTTTTTTTAAAAAAAAGGTTTTTGGATGGCAAACCCAAAAATTTTTTTTTTTTCAAATTTTTCCAGCCAATTCAAATGTGCTAAGAACGGGCAGTTGTTTTTTTTATTTTTTTTTTTGTTTTTTTTTTTTTTTGTGGGTTTTCCAAGGGAAAAAATTTGGTCACGGGAAAGCCCACGGGTATGGGAGAAAAATTTCATTGAGAGCCCATTTTTAACTTGGGGTTTCATGGACCGTATTAAACAGATATTGTAGGAGGTTTGGCTACTAGTATTGTATCACAAAAATGTCCAATTGGCTACTGTAATGGGTTGGGGGGCCTTTTTCCGGTCCACGGACCGGGGTCGACCCGTGGCCCCCGGGGCGGGCCCCCCGGCGGGGAGGGGTGCCCCCGCGGGCCCCCACTGCCGCCCGTGGCTGCACCCGTCCCGTCTCCTCACCTGACCGCCTCCCGTTGGGTCCCCGTCCCCTGCTCCCCGGGAAAATGCGCATGGGGGCCCCCTAGCGCGCGCCCCTCCGTTCATTTTAAAATTTAAAAGGGACAGTGCCCCGGAAAATTTTGGCAAAATTTGGGCCGGGGCGCGTCTCTATTTAAAGTTTTGGACCCATGCCCTTTCCCCCCGCGGGAAATCTTTTTTCCCCCCGTGCCTTTTGAAAGCTTTTCCCGGAAAAAAAAAATTTGCCTTGCCGTTCCCAACCTTTGGCTACGTTTCTCACCCGGAACCTCTGCCGCCTGCCCTACCTTCCTGCCTGTCCACGACCACGAACCTTTTGCCCCCCTTTCCCGGGCCCCTTCTCCTGCCCACATTTCCCAACCCCGGGACACCTTTTTGTACCTCGCTGCACCCCCGGCCGCCCGCAGGCAAGCCCCCACTGGGGGAAAAACCCGACCGGGTACCCTTTAAACCCGCAGCAAGTCCACCCCCGCTTTGGGGGCCCCCGGGGCTCTGGTAAAAACCCGGGGGGCCCCCCTTTAATTCCCCCCCTTGGCTTTGGTTTAATTCCCAAACGCCTGGGGTTGGTCCAGCGGACCCACTACCAACCCCCCTTTCAGTAAAAACCACCCGGGGGAAACCCCCCCAAGGTGCCTGGGGCCAAGCATCAGGGGATTTTAAAATACGACGGTTGTTGCCCAGCAAACGCAAAAAATTTCGCCCCAACAAGGACGGGCATTTGGGGCCAGCTCCCCGGGCCAGGGAATACTTCCCCCCCATCCCCGAAAAGAAACCCCCCCGCCCCTCCGTCTTTGGTTTCCATCTAAAATCGCATTCCTTTGGCCCCGGGGGAAACCCAAAGGGCTTGGGCCTCTTTTCTACCCTCCATTTTCCCCGGGGACCCCAAAGCCTCCCGGGTTTTTCCCCATTACGCAGGGGCCTATGAAAGGGGAGCTGATGGGGGAACATTTTCCCCCTCGGAAGGTCTAAGGTGGCCTTCGGGTGACCTATTTTCCCGGGAAGGGCCCGGGTTTGGGGCAACCCCCCTCTGGGACAGGAACCCCCCTTTTGACTGGGGGCCTACAGATTTTCCCTCCAGGAATTCCGAAACCTTTTTGAGGGGGCCCGGGGGTGCTTCCTTGCTGAGCCCCGCCCTTTTGGGACCTTCGCCCGGGGCGATTTCCTCTGGGGGGTTTACTAGGGGTTTTCAATTCCGAATCCTCTTCGGACTCGCGGGGAAACGATCCCGCCCTCTGCGCCACCTTAAAAAATTTGGGTCCACCGGGAAAATGGGGCCTTTGGCGAAAGAGCCCCTTCCCATCCCCCTAAAACAATAAATTCCTCCGGGCCCCCATCATCGATTTTCCGGTTCATTAAAGGCGGAGGATTTTTCCCCCAAGAAAAAGAGGCGCTTTTCCTCACCCCGGAAAAGGCTCCACCTAAGGTCCCGGGGGAAGGCGGCTCTAGTGCAGTTTCTTCCGCTCCACGTTTGAAAAATGTGCCAGGGGGTGAAACAAAACGCGGTTCTTCTTTCCCGGGAAATTTCGCCTTCCCGGACCGGGGCACCGGGAATTTTAAAACCATCCCTCTTTGGAATCCCGGGCCCCGCGTGCCTGTAGTCCCCGGGAGAAACCTTTGCTGATTTCGCGGTTTAGATGGGAGTTTCCTCACTGATCCCAAACCTTTAATAAAACCCGGGCCATTGACCCGCTGGGGGGGGGCCTAACTAAGAGAAAAATCAGGTTCCACTTTTCGGGTCCCTTTGCTTCCTCGGCGATCCTTTTGGGGGTTTTTCCCCTGGTGCAACGTCACCCCCCTACGCTGGTTTTGGAAGACAGGTGAGGTCCTGCTTTGGGAAACCAGAATGCCAGAACCTCTTTTGCAGGTACCCCCCCCCCTTTGCCTACCCCTTCCCCGCACCCCCTTGCCGACTTCTCCCAAGCCCCCGGGTTTAGTCCCCGACTTTGGGACGTAATTCCCGGAAGGGGGCCGATACGCTTGCCACCAAAATCGGGGCCTTTTACGACACCCCCTTTTGCCCTTTTTCCAAACCCAAAGCCCCCCCCGGGGGAAAAAAAGGGGGTCCCCCCCCCCAAAAAACCCCCCTTATTCCCCTACCGGAGACTCGGGCCCCAATTTCCAGCCTACATACGGGGAGAACTTGCAGAAAGGTTTTTCCGTAATCCTCCTCCCCTCCCGGGAACCCGGGTTTTTTTTCTTCGTACAGAAATTGGATTTTTTCCCTCCGTCCGTGTAAAAGACTCCCCCGGGGACTAAATAAAATCACCGAAAAAAAAAAAAAACCGCTACCCCTCCCCGGGATCGCAAACTTTTCGACCGCCTAAAAGGGGGCTAAAGTGTTTTCCAATTTGGGATCTGCAATTCCTAAAACCCTCATCAAAAATTCGGGGGGGGAAAACGAGTGGAAGATGGCTTTTAAATCCCCCCGAATGGACTTTTCGAAATCTCGTAATCCCCTTTTGGGCTCTGCAACGCTCCAGCGGGTTTTTTCAAGAATTTGTTAACGATGTCTTCCCGGGATTTTCCTGTACACCGGGCTTTATATTTTAAATTGGTTTACTTTCCAAATTTTTTTCCCCCCCCGATCTTCAGAACCCCCAAAAAACCCCCAAGCCCCGGCCGGGTTCTGCGGCTCTCCCGCACAATCGCTGTACTCCAAGCGGGGGAAATGTTCATTCCATCAGACCACCCCACCCTTCCTGGGGTAATCTTTCTCACCCAAGGGGGCCCGAAGATGGACCCCCCTAAACTCTCTGCGGGGCTACAATGGGCCCCGTCCTGTCGGTTTTTCGGGCCATCCAGCGCTTCCTGGCTTCGCGAATTATTACCGCCAATTTTTTCCCCACTTTTCCCCTTTTGGGGGCTCCTATCGTGGCCCTCACTAGGGAAAAAAACCGAACCCGAGATGCTGGCCTCCTGAAGGGGTGAAAGGCGTTTGTTGGTTTTTGAAAACTGCCTTCTCCCCACAGCACCCGTTTTTTTGGGCCCGGGCCCCGATCCCGAGAAGTTGTTTTTCCCTTGGGGGTGGGTTTCTTCTTCTGGGGGCAGGGCGGTCCTCACACAGAAAGGTCCCAAGGGCAAGATTTTTTCACATGTGGGTTCTTTTTTAAGACCTTTTCCCCGGGGGAGCCCGGAAATATCCATTGGGGACCGGGGAAAACCCTTTGGGCCCCAATTACCCTGGAGGAGTGGGGACATCTGCGGAGGGGGCCGTCATCCTATCGACATAATTTTAAAGACCCAAAGGGTTTTAAATTTATCCTTTTAGACAGCCCCGCCCTTTAATCCTCGCCAAGCCCATTTCTTTTTTTCTCAAAGTTTTTGGGGCTTTTTCCCTACATTTTCCCACCCCCTGAAAAAAAAGTCAAGGGTGACGCCCCCTCCCGTGCCCGGAAAGTGGTCGGGGGAAGAAACCCTGTCACAACACATCATTTCCCCCCGAAAAGGTTTTGGGTTTACTTTGGGTCCCCGCAAATCTCCCCGAACGCCCCTACTGGGGAAACTTTCGTCCCCCCGGCACTCAGGAAAAAAAGTTTTTTTTGGAATGGGGCCATAGCCCCTTTGCTTGGGGGCATTTTTCCCGGGGCACGGGGAAGTCCTACGCTTTGGGCTCACGGGATACTTGGGGGCCGACCCTTGGGAAAAGGATGTCAAGGACTTCCCCCTCGCCTGTAAACCCCATGTGCCCCGGAACAAAAGGGACCCACCCGGGCCCAGGCCCCCGGAGGGGGGGCCCCCCCCCCCTGCATCCACTGCCCGAGCCCCAAAATCCCCTGGACGCACTAAACCAAGGATTTTTATCACTAAAACCTTTCCCGGGCCCCTCTGGGAAAACGGTTTTTTCTGGGTGGGTTTCAACCCTTTTCAAAAATGTCCCACTTCGTACCCTCCCTGGCCGCCCCCCGCTTTCCAAAAATTAGCCCAAAAAATTTTTTTCCGACATGTTTTCCGCCCCCATGGGTTACCTTCACACATTGCTCCGGACCCGGGGGTTTCCCCAAATTTTTTTCCCGAAATTTTTGGGGGTGCACTATGCTCCCCTCTGCAAGTCAAAACTTTGAAATTTTTTTCCCGCATATCACCCCAATCCCAAAGGGGAGGGGTAGCGGGTGAACCAATTCTTTGGGGGAAAAACCCGCTCACTTTTTTAAAACTGGGGCGTCCAAAACAACTGGGGCCCAGCTCTCCCCCTTTGGGGCCCAAATTTCCTTTAACAAAACCAAACCGTCTTGGGGGGCAGCCGCCTCCTCCATTCTTTGTAGTCTAATTTGGCCCCCCATCCCACCCCCCCCCTTTCCCCGCCCCCTAATTTTGGATTTTTGGGGCCCCTTCAACGACCAAGTTCGTGATATCCCAAAGGGCCCTTTTGGCAGGAGATTCGACAATTTTCCCCACTTCGGGCCCCCCCCTGCCCGTATGAAGACTCAGGCGGAAAGAGGAAAGACCACCCCAAACATTCCTCCCAGGGGAAAAAAGTTTGGCTCTCCTCGGGTTTCGTGCGCCTGAAGGTTCCTAAACTCAAATTGGGCCCCGCTCCTCGGAAACCCCTTTAAGTTTTTTCGGCAGTTGAACCCGGTGGGCGTACCAAACTCTCCCTTTTCCCCCCTCTCGGGGTCCAAAACGCATTCCATGTCTCCCTCCTTAACCCTGGGCCCCGAACCATTTTCTCTCAGGAAAAGTAACACCTTCCCCATAGCCAAGTTTCCCCTGACATCTTTGAGGTAAAGGGCACTTGGAGATTAAAACGGTCAGAGGGAAACGCTTTTCTTCCTCTTAAAAATTTGGAAGGGCTTCGGCCCCCCAAGAGAGGTCCGGGGGGCCGGAATGCAACATCCTGAATCGTGGGCCTCCCCCCCCCCCCAGGTTTTTTGGGATCCCCAAAAAAAGGGGGAGGGGCAAAGGGGGGGGTACTGTTTAAAGGGTTTGCCGCCGCGGTCCGGTCCAGGGGCCGCGTCACACCCCTTTTCCCCCGCGGGCAGGTCCCCGGGGGGGACGGGTTTCCGGGGGGCGGGGCCCCTGTCGCCCGTGGGGGCAACCGGGCCCCTCTCCCAAATACCGGGCCCCCTTTTTGGGTCCGCGTCCCCCCCTGGCCCCAAAGCGCATCCGCGCCGCCCCCTAGGCGCCCCGCTTTGTTCATGTAGATTTAAAGGGACATGCCCCCCGGTTTAATTTTGGGTAATTGCCCGGGGGCTGTCCCCTAATTTTAATTTTGGGCCCACGTCAAATTTCCCCCCTGGGTCTTTGTTGCCTTTGTGAAAGCGTTTTCCCGATTTGTAAAAAATTTCCCCTTTCCGTGTACCAGACCTTTTCAGTTTCTCGACTTCCCCAACCTCTGCCCCGCCCCCGGCCCCGACCTTTCCCCCTGCTACCACCACGAACCATTTCCGCCTGCCCTTTTACCTTCTGGGCCTGCCCACGACTACGATTTTCCCGGGCCCAAACCCTTCGTACCCGCTGCAACCCCGGCCGCCCCCCGCAGGCAAGCAAAGTTGGGGGGTAACGACCTGGTAACCTCACTCCGGGAGCAAGTTTCCAAAACCCCCCCTTTTCGGCGGGGTTTTGGGAAAACCGGGGCTACTTTTTGATTCCGTTCCCCCGGCGTGGCTTAATTACCCCTCGCCTGCGGTTTGGGGCCCCGGGGGGATCCACTACCAAGTCCGTTACAGCTACTGGAAGATCCATGGGAAGAAAAAATATTAACTGCTTGAAAAAAATCCCAAATCTATAGCATGCAGCATTAAATGAATGTCTGAAGTACATTCTGATTCTATGGATTGACTGACTTGTATCTAAAATTTGGCTGCAATAGTTTTTTGAAAAGAAAAATGCTTGAAGAAAAATGCTTGCAAAAATCCATCGAAAAATGCAAGCGTTTTTGCAAAACTGTCAACCATCGTGACACCAACCTAAAGGGGGTTTCCCAGGCATCAAAACCTAGCAGGAATACGTTTGTGGGATAGGTTTCCTTGGACACTTCTGCAATTAAATTACAAAGTTAAGTCACATTGTTATGACCACCAACAGATACCCCCGGGAGTAACTGCTTTTCTCTACTTTGCAATGAATTTAAAAACAGGGCTGGGAGGGGAGGTTGTCTGGGTTTTCTTGAACCATGAAAGGCATCCCAAAGCTTTTTGGAGGGTTTAAAATAGGGGGGGTTTTTTTTTTTTTTTATAAAAAAAAAAACCCCCGATGATCGAGAGGGCCCCCAAATAAAAGCCAACTGGGTTTAAATTTTTGGATTTTTGGGGGGGCCCAAAGGATTACCTAAAAGTCTTGTTTTTGCCTTTCAATAAATTGGTCAGCTTTTTTTACCCATATAAATTTGAATTGCTGAGAGAGCCAAAAACCCCTGGGGAAAGACACTCAGCATGTACGGGTGTTTCTGTCTGCAAGGATGGATTCAAACCCAAATCAGTTGGGTAAAATTGACTGGCCTTACAGGGAAAAATTTGGAAACCCAGAGAATGCAACAAAAAAAACCCCCCCGGGACCAAAATGCTGCCACCTGGTTTCTTCCACTAGGGTTTTAAAAGGGTGTTTGATCTCTAATTTTTCTTCCCTTTACGGGCCCAAAAAATCCTTTTCTTTTTGATGAGAAAAAAAATCTGTTCTTTAGGGGAAGGAAACCCTTTTGAAAATCACTGGGGGCCAGGTTCTAAAAATGTTTGGTGAAAATTTTTTTAAATGCTTTTAAAAATTTTGGGAAGCAGAGATGCTTTTGGGGGAACTTATTGCATGGGGAGAAAGGATTCGCTGAACTTTTTTTTTTGCCACAAGGGGGGAAACCCCATGGTTAAAAAAAAGGGGGGGGGAAAACTGCTGTAGCAGGGTCGTCCACCCTTGTGCACCTTTGTAGCCAATGTCCTTTCCCTCCATAAGGGGAGGTATTTAAATTTTTTAAAAGAAAAGGGTTAAAAATGGGACGAAAATCCTCTCGGGCCCCAACGGGGTTTTAAAGATAAGGAAACCCCAAGGTTGGGGAGTTAGGGAGGGGCCCCCCGGATGCCCATAGACCCAAACCGGGCATTTGCCCGTCACCGCGGGGGCCCCCGGGGGTGGGGGAGGTTTGGGGGAGCCCCCGCCGGGGGGGGCCGGTTTTTTTCCCCCCCGGCCCCCCCCGGGTTTTGGCCCCCCATGCAAAGGGGCCGCAATGGTCGAAACGGACAGGCCCCAAAGTGCCGGGGGGCCCCGACGGGGCCCCCCTCGCTCCCACAACGGGTTTCCCCGACCCAGCCATGCAGCCATCACGGCCGTGCCTGCCCGCGGGGGGTAAAAGCAGCGCCGAGGCTAACAGCTGGGATCAAAGGGAACCCGTCTTTTTTAAAAGTCCCCGGGAGGCCCCCGGGGCCAAGCGCGCGTTGGTGATGAGGTCACGCGGCCCTGCTCCGGGGCCCCCGTACCCGGGAAATTTGTGAGCGGCCCCGAAACCGGAGGGAGGGAAGAGGGGGCGGGAATTTTCGAAAAGTATTGGTTTTTTTATTTTTTTTAAAACTATAGCCCTGCCTGCATACCTATAAAACTGCCCCCAAAACTGCCCGGCAATACCTTATGTGCCCCAAACTCCCCCTGCATCCCTATATACTGGCCCCTATTTCCCCCGCCATACCTATATACGGGCCCCCATACTACCCTTCCCAATACCTATTTTTACTCCCCCATATTTCCCGGGCAAAACTATATATGCCCCTTTACAAAAAACCCTGAATATCTATATATTTGGCCCCATACTCCCCACTGCCGGGGAAAAAATTACCCCCTTTTTACTGCCCTGATACCTATATCCCTGCCCCATACTGCCCTGTTTGGGCTATATACTGCCCTATATTTCCCGCAAAACCCTATATCTCCCCAAAATACGGGCACCCCCTTGCATTTTAAAACTCCCCTGCCTGGCTATTACTGCCCATACTGCCCTCCCTGGCTAAAAATTACTGCCCCCATACTCCCTCCTGGCTATATTTTTGCCCTCCCTTCCCTTTAACCTATACCCTGCCCTGCCTCAAAACCTATATCGGCCCCATACTCCCCTTGCCGGCATACCTAATACGGGGCCCCCTACCTATATATAAAGCACTGCCTGCCTACCTTTTTTACTGCGTTTCCCTCCCCTAAAATATCACCCCTTTGCCTGCCCTTATAAGGGCCCTGCCTGGAATAAAAAGGGCCCTCCCTGCCTTTATATTCCCCGCCAAACCTTTTTAAGTGGCCCCTGTCTCCCTATAACTGGCCCTGCCTACCTATACACTGGCCCTCCCTTCCCTTTTTAATCCCCCCTTTCCCAACCTAAAAGGGGCCCCTTTTGGCCTGCTTATATATTGGCCCCACCTGGTTACATATGGTCCTGCCCTGCCTATATTCGGGTCCGGGCCGGGGCATTTACGGGGCCCTGCTTGCCTACTTTAATGGCCCACCCGGTTTACTTACGGGCCCCGGGGCAAGGGCCCTACCGGGCTAAAAACTGGCCCTAAAGGGGGGCAAAATTACGGGAGGGCACCCTACAACCCGGGGCAAAATTACGGGGGAAAGCCCCAGCTCCCGGGCTAGTTCCCTGGGGGTGGGCCCGGGCCCAAATTTCCCAAAAAAAAAAAAAAATTAAAAAAAAAAATGGGGGGGAAAGGCCCTTTTACCTACCCAAGGGGGGGTCCCCCTTTTTACATGCCACTTTTACATTTTTTAATTTCTAATTTTTGGGGGTTTTTAACATACGCTGTTTGGGGAATTGAAAGGAAAGGCTGGAAAAGAGAGGAGCTTTGATTATTTGGGGAAAATTTTTAAAACGGGAAAAGGGAGTAAACCAATAAGGGGACTTTGCATCTTACGGGACAGAGAAAAAAAGGGAAAGGGGGAAAACAAAAAGGGGAAGGCATAAGGGAGGTTTGGGCAAACAAAGAAAAGGAGAAGAGAACAACCCCCACCCGGGAAAAGGGAAGTCTCCTGGGAGTCCCTGTTTCGGGGGTTAAATTTTATCTTTTTTTTGAACCCCAAGTGTTCAAATTAAATTTTTGTTGGGACCTGACTACTGGTTTTGTGGTTGGTAGGGTTGTAGGTTATGCTGGTGCAAAAATTAGTTCCATGTGGGGGGTCCCGGATTTTTTAAAGCAAGTGCAAAACCCCGGGCTTTCTTGTGATGGGGGGTTTCTTTGAAACCACTTTTTCCTTTTTTGGCTTGGGGGTTTGGGGGGTTTCCCTCACCCCGGAGCGGGGGGGGTCCCATTTTTGATCCCTTTTTTTGGGCGGGAAAATGTTAGCTTTAAAACTGCTCTGTTTTTTGGCAAAAAACCCGCCCCAAAAAAAAAAACATCAAAAAGGCACCAAAAAAACTTGTGTAAAAGGGCCAGTTTCCATATTTGGTGTTTTGTTTTAGAAAGGGGAAAAAGGTGCGGAAAAAGGGGGGACATTTTGTAAGGGGGATTTTTGGGAAGGGGGGCGGCGGGGGGTTTTGGGCCCAAGGGTAAATTTTTTTCCCCAAAGCCCGTCCCTGCTAAGGAGCCCCTGGTCTTCACACTGTGCAAGGGAACTCCCAGGTTGCTAAACACCAGCAGTGAAGGCTGGCATGCACGTGTGTTACAGGAGGACTGTAGTCAGGTCACTAGTGAAGAGTTCAGGACAAGTGGTGTATAATCATAGTTGAGTTCATAGGCACAAAATCAGGGCAGGCAGACAACAGGCGTAATTAGGTCAGGAAAGCCAAGGTCCATACCGAAAATCATAAGCAGGAACAGAAGCCAAACACAGGTAGACACACTAAGATGCACCAACAAACTGGCACTACTGATGAGTGGAGGAAGAGCACGTATATATACTATTGTCCCAGAAATTTGGGAGCCGAGCACATGAGACAGAACCAGGATGCCAATCACAATATGGAAATAAATGCATTCGCCGGCAGCTGCAAGTGCCAGCCGGGGCACAAAATATGACAAAAATCCACCAAAAGCAATTATTTGGAGGGAAAAAGGCCATTGTTAAACTGAACATAAAATATCACATGGGAAGGCAATTATCTGGTGAAATAACCCCTTTTTTTGCCCCGGACTATGCAATCCTGAAATTGGGAACTAATGTAAGCAGTACAGGTTGTAGTGCTTGGAACAGCATGTCCTACAGTACTAAAGTTGCCAACCTAGTTTTTTATTTTTTTTGGACCTCTTAACCCAAAGATCACAAGCACCCAACATATTTATGGAAAACCACAATAACCCAAAAAGGCAATAAATGATCTTTGTCTGTAGCCGAGGATACTCATACGAACATATTAGCAGCAATCACTGTGAACTCTTAAATGTTGATGTAATGGTTCGGTGGATTCGCTGGACCACCGCAAGCGATGATAGTTAAGCCACGCCAGGGAGTGGAGTCTAAGTAGCCCCCGGTATTCACCAGAGCCCGCCGCAAAGCGGGACGGACTTGCTGCGGCGTGAGGCTACCAGGTCGCTACCCCTGACATGACTTGCTTGCGATGGTGGCCGGGGTAATGCGTGGTACAGAGTCGTAATCCAGAGACGTACTCGGGGACAGGCAGGAGGTTAGGACAGGTGGCAGAGGTTCATGGTCAGAGACGGGCAGACGGTCAGGGCAGGCGGCAAACAGGCAAGGTCAGGAAACGTAGCAGAACGGACTGGTACACGAGTAATCAGACAGAACTCCAACACTCTCAAGACAAGGCAACGCACACCAACAAACTGGCAGAGAGTGCAGGGGGCGTATACCTTATATAGGACCAGTGGCCAGCAACTGGCAAATTACCAACGCGCTGGCCTCTAAATCCAGACCAGTCGTCGTGCGCGCGCCCTAAGCAGCGGGTGCGCGGGCGGCGGCCGGGACAGGCAGAAGCAGGAAGCACAGGAGCACGGACGGGTAAGTGACCAGGCACCGGGACCCGAGCAGCGAGGGGCTGGACGTGTGCAGCCGCGGCACCCGCGCCAGCCCCCATGACAGTTGATAATAACAGTAATGATAATATTTTGTACAAACAAATCACAAGCACATAAAATGTTTTTTATAGATACTGAAAAAAAGGCCTCTATATTTACAGACTACCCAAAATTTACAGACCATGGGTAACATTATACATCAGGCATCTGCACAATTTTTTCCCCGGGCCAGTTGTTGGGCCCACTTTGGGTATTGGGCCCTCATACTCCAAAGTTCTGCCCCCTTGATCTACTGTGTGCGCATCACATCATTTTTTATTATATGTTTAGGATCTGAAGGCATAAATGAAAACCATTGGCTTAACCACAAAGCTGGATCGTATTTATATGTAATATGGTACTTGAAGTATGCCACAATAGCAAAATAGTTAAATGTGGTTAGAACATAAAACAGAAATTGTATTGAATTTGAAATTTTGGTAATTTTTTTGTATTTTTTTTTTTTTTAACTAGCCTAAAATTTAAAAAAAGGGGGGGTACAATATGAAAATTTGTATCGTTGTATTCCACATGAAATTTTGAAATGGCTACACTGTTTTTGTGCTCCTGTGGGCTCAGTATTGGAGTATTACTTTTTAGTCTCTACGCTCCAGTGCGTCAGGCTTAACAGTTGTATATTTTATACACTTACCACTTTTAATGTATAAAATATATTGGAAGATTTAATTTATTTTCTACAAAGATTTTGCGAAAGATAGGCCACGAAAAATTTCAGGTGGCAATATAAAGTGCTCATATTCTTAATATTTTATTCAATGAACACAAAATTGGTTTTTACATGAATTCTGTTATCTTAATATTTTACAATGAACAGGACCATTTGGGTTTATTGGGCTAATACCAGGCAAATACTCGGTAATTGAAGAAGTTCTTACAGGTAAAAAGTCATGTTATTTATTGATTTTACAAAGTAAAAAAAAATGCCGAAATTCTTGTATCACCCATTAATTTCAACTTTACGCTCCTTGTTTGGATGACAGTGCTAGCATTGCCATGTTTTTTATGAATGGCCATAAGATGTTGCTATGAGAAATAACCTGTTGGGAAAAACTAGTATCAGTAGAACCTTAAATTTATTTAAAAGCTGCAATCTTTCATGACATATTATGGCTTATGGCCACTAGAAGTTTTATTCTAACGTAAAAATGTCTGGTTTTTAGGAAAAAAATGTCTTTAAAAAATATGACAAAAGTTTTCACTTAGTTGTGTTTTTTTGGAATTTTTTTCCCCCTATTTTACTTTACTTGTCTGGGGTATTTGAACTGGAAACATCATACCTGCTACATTCAGGCAGAAAATCCATGAAGCCAGTCCAAGTTCTTTGTTTAAAAATACGCTTTTTTTTTGTTTCCTTTCTTTGACTTTGTCAACATAAGAATGTAAGCTTGTCATAGCCAATAGCTTCTCTAAATTAAAAGTTTAAATAAATATCCTGCTTGTTCTTAAACTTTTTGCGCAAATCTATTTAGAGTAGGGTTTAAAAAATTGGATACCTTGGATTTTTCCATTTGTATTTCAGCGAAAAAAACTGGGGCCTAAATTATAGCTTTCACATGCACGCTATGGTGCCCACTCCGGACCGTGGATGCGGCCGTGTCTGTGCTCTCTAGCCCCGGGGGTTTAATTTCCCCTTATTTCTCCCTTTCGGGGGATCCCCTGTGCCCAACCACGCAAAACCCCTTGTTTTGGAGCGCGGTAACCCCTTTTAAAATTTAAGGGGCTAGCGCACCACTGTTTACCAATCCCCTTTTTAAATTAGGACATTTCCCCTCAGCATGTCATTTTGTTGGTGTGCTTGGGAAAGTTTTTGCTTTAATCTAGGGTTTGTTTTTCCCTTGATATTGGGCCCCTTGGGGCTTTTTTAAATTTGGGAAATTCTTTTCCAAATCCCCCCCCTTGCCCAGGGCCTTTCCTTGCAGGGGAAGAATCTTTGGAAAGAAATTCCCCAAATAGCCGGGGCCTTTTGGGGCTTGTTGTTTATGTGCAGATGTGGGTCTGCAGCTACATGTGATATTTTTACTATATCTAAAAGAGGGGTTTTTTTTCCCAGGCAAAAATTTAAGCCCCCATTTAGTTATTATGCTTGTTTTTAATCAGAAATCATACTATTTGCACTATGGGATCATGATTTTAATCACGTTTGGTTCTTTTTCTTATTTTGAATATTATTAAAAGTTATGTATCAATTGAGGCTATACTGTAGGAATTGGGCTTTTTGTTTTTCCTTCTGGCAAAAACCAGTAATTATAATAGACCTTTCTGCGGGTGACCCGAATATGCTTCTGCCTGCTCCTTCTGTACCACACGGCAAATCGGTTGTCACTGCAAGCGGCCACAGCAAATGTAGCAACCTGGGTGTCACCCGCAGTGAAGTCCATCCCGCCTTGTGTCAGGCTTTGGTGAGTACGAGGGGGGGCTCCTTAGACTCTGTTGGTTCAAAGTAACCACTTGCAGAAAACAAATCTGTGCAGAAAGTGGTGTGCATTGCAGATTTTAGATCTGAGAAGTCACAGAACATACACTCACCGGCCACTTTATTAGGTACACCTATCCAACTGCTCGTTAACACTTAATTTCTAATCAGCCAATCACATGGCGGCAACTCAGTGCATTTAGGCATGTAGACATGGTCAAGACATTCTCCTGCAGTTCAAACCGAGCATCAGTATGGGGAAGAAAGGTGATTTGAGTGCCTTTGAACGTGGCATTGTTGTTGGTGCCAGAAGGGCTGATCTGAGTATTTCAGAAACTGCTGATCTCCTGGGATTTTCACGCACAACCATCTCTAGGGTTTACAGAGAATGGTCCGAAAAAGAAAAAAACATCCAGTGAGCGGCAGTCCTGTGGGCGGAAATGCCTTATTGATGCCAGAGGTCTAAGGAGAATGGGCAGACTGGTTCGAGCTGATAGAAAGGCAACAGTGACTCAAATAGCCACCCGTTACAACCAAGGTAGGCAGAAGAGCATCTCTGAACGCACAGTACGGCGAACTTTGAGGCAGATGGGCTACAGCAGCAGAAGACCACACCGGGTGCCACTCCTTTCAGCTAGTTTTCAACAGGAAACTGAGGCTCCAATTTGCCCAAGCTCATCGAAATTGGACAGTAGAAGATTGGAAAAACGTTGCCTGGTCTGATGAGTCTCGATTTCTGCTGCGACATTCGGATGGTAGGGTCAGAATTTGGCGTCAACAACATGAAAGCATGGATCCATCCTGCCTTGTATCAACGGTTCAGGCTGGTGGTGTCATGGTGTGGGGACTATTTTCTTGGCACTCTTTGGGCCCCTTGGTACCAATTGAGCAACGTTGCAACACCTTGTGGAATCTGTGCCACGAAGAATTGAGGCAGTTCTGAAGGCAAAAGGGGGTCCAACCCGTTACTAGCATGGTGTACCTAATAAAGTGGCCGGTGAGTGTATGTAGATGCTATCTTAGCCTTACAAACAGTGTCACTGAGGAGAAAATAGACTAAAACTTTACTTTTACTATTATTCACTGATACAAAATATTATATAGAAAATGTTATAAAAAAACAGGTTTCAATCCACATAAATACTCAGGTAACGGTAGAAGGTCAGGGCCAACAAAGAAAAATATCAGTATAAATTCAGGGTAACTCTCCTGACCTAGATCGGTCTCTTGGTGTGGTAGATTAACGGATGTGTGAGAGCCAGAATTTTTGCTGGTTAGTACCTAATCAAATACTTATTTCATGCAATAATTATTTAAAAATCATACAATGTGATTTTCTGGATTTTTTTTAGATTCTGTCTCTCCCCGTTGAAGTGTATCTACAATAAAAAATACAGACCTCTCCATTCTTTGTAGGTGGGAAAACTTGCAAAATTGCCAGTTTACCAAATTTTTCTCATTGTATAACTGCTTAGATTTGAAATAACTTGAAAAATCTTTGCAAGCAGATTTTACAGCCTATAGGCATGTCTAGCTGTGCCTAGCCCGTAACATTTTTGCAACTTCAATGAAATGCAAGGAATTTATGCCTTTCTTCCCTTTTATAAATTACATAAAAACCCCCCCAAAATATTTTTGGGAAAAACCATATAGCACAGCCTGAAAAAATTATGAAAAAAAAAATGCTCAAAAGAGATTTTAAAAAAAAATTGGTGGTGAAAAAAAAATTTTTTTTTTCCCCAAAGGGGGTTTTTCGTAATAAAGCAATTTCTTTTTAAATTTTAAAGATAAAAACCCAAAAAAGTGTTTTAGGAAGCAAATCTTTGGGGGCTTAAAAAGTGTAATCACAGCAGGACAGGTAATTAATTATTAACAAGTAATTACAAAGTTGAAAATGAAAATTACGTTGTAAAACCAAAAGGATTTTTGGAGAACCCCTTTTAAAAATTTATTTTTTTAAAATTAATTTAAAAAAAAAAAAATAAAGGGAAATTTTATGTTCACCGAAATTTAAACCCAAAAAGCCAAATACCCTAATTTTTTGGGAAAGCAGTGTGTATTCAGGGGATGCTGTATCCCTTTGGAGGAAAAAATGATGTATATTTATAAATGGTGATTTCTTGAAACATTGTTTATTCCTTTATGAGCCACTGCTCGGGGTCCTGTTTGGTCTGCTCCCATTTCAGTTGTGCCTCTGTTCATTTGATTTTCCCAGTATCTATTTATGGGGAAAATTTTGGGGGGACGCATTGGGCATGCAGATTTTACGGGGCATTTTGCTCATTTGGATTTTTTTGAAGTGTGGGGGGCCATTTTGGGGGGAAAATTTTTAGGGGCCCACGGAAAAACTGACCCAGTTCCCGGGCCCGGCATTGTGGTTTTTTTTTGGGCTATGTGTGTCCCAAAAAATGGGAAATAAATGGGCCCCTCGTTTTGGGAACCCCCAAATTAAACTTTGACCCAATTTTTTTGCCCACACTGATTGGGGCCCCCCTTTTGATAAGTGAAACTATCATTTTGGGGTCTGCTTTTGAAAAGGCCCCTTGGATAAATTATTAGCCCTTTTGATTTCCTTTTTTTTGGGGCTATTCTGTGAGGGTTTTTTTGGGGGCCCTCCTCCCCTGCATGCATTTATTATTGCCCCCTATTACCGGGTTTTTTCACTGTTTTTGGTTTTCCCTTTACCTCTGAAAAACCCAGGGAAATTGCGGGGAAACATATCAGGTGTGCCTAAGGAACATTGCCTTCCTGACTATACTAGCTGTTTGGGGTTGGGGGTGATTGACCCCCACTCTAATTTGAGGGAGTTTTCCTTTAGGGTGGGATTTGCCCTTTTTGGAAAAAATTTTCTCCATAGGACAAATTGGGGGTATTTTTTTTTCCCCGGGATCTCCCAACAATTCCCCCTTTCCTTTTTCTTTAACCCAACAAATTTTTAAATTTTTTCCTTTCTATAAATTTTTCTTTTGAAAATGGGAAATCTCCCCAACAGCATGGGGCCCGTTTTCCCCTAGGGTAATGTGAGTAAACCTGAATTTATATTGATATTTTTCTTTGAAAAAAAAACCCTCACCCTCCTCCCCCGTTACGCTTTTTTTAAATTGATATTTGGTGAAAAACTTTTGGCTTTTTTTGTAAGTTTTCTTACAATATTTTTTTTATCCTCGTGTAAAAGTTTTTTGATCCACGAAATTTAATTTTTTTTTTGGGGTTTTTCCCTAAAAAAAATTTTTAATTTAATGGGTTAGGGGTTACAACGGCACATGGATTTGCTCGAAAAAAATTTTTCGGGGGAAAACCCTTTCCAAGGGGTTTTCTCCTTGTTTGGGGTTGCCTGCATTTTTTAGATTTTAGGGGGGGGGGTAAAATTATTTTAAAATTTCGGGAATTTTTTTTCCCTGTGATGAAAAAAAGAAGGTTTAATTTTCAATGAGCGAAAATATTGGACCCAAAGAACCATACAGTTCTTTAGTTCTAGGTACCTTTTTTTTTAAAATTCCCCCAAAAAAACTTTGTTGCATGCTCATGCAACTAAAATAGGAAATATAGGTTTATACATACATAGGTTATCATACAATTATTTATTTGTTTAAATGGGAAACTTTTGGACTAAAATTACATTTGAGACATCAGGTAGAGTCTGATGGAAAAGGTTACATCTGCCAAGATTCCCAGATAGGGGACAGGGAGGGGGGAAAGGGGTTTCAGGAGGAGGCACACGGACAAAGAATGCTTGTGGTTTCTAGTAAAAGGTTTTTGACTGTGTGTTTCCCCAGTTCGGGGCCCTCACGGGGGCCATGTCATTACCCCTGTTAAATTGTCTCCATTTGACTGCAGTTTTTGGAAGGCAAGCTCCCCTTTAAAGGAGAAAAAAGTCCCCACCTTTCCTTTTCTATGTGAGGGTTGTGAATGGGGACCATCATAGCAGTTAGACCCCACCCACTCTAAAGCTGTGCTCAGGAAAAACTTACAATTAAAGAAAGAGCCTACAGAGTGAAAAACTGCTGAGAACTAAGAGCCCATTTACACGGCAAGGGGCCCAAAAAACCGGTCTTTTTTAATTTCGCCGGTTTTTTGTTGGTTTGTGTGTCGTGCAATGGCTGCGGGGGAGGGGGGGGGAATCCCTCC
>JAODAL010044748.1:0-32574 GCA_025379985.1 Phyllomedusa bahiana | reverse complement strand
CAACCCTTTGGTATAAAGAAAACCCTATTTTAGGGGCCCTCCTTAGGCCGTTTCCTGATATCCGGTCCCCCTGTGCCCCAAAAACCCGGGAAAAAAATGGTGGCAAGTTTGTGGGGATTTCCATTTTTTTGGCGATAAAACTCCCCCATGGCCATTTTATAAAGCGACCCGCCTATAAAACGATATAAATATCGGAGACGGGGGCCGGCTGGGTTTTTGATAAATTTTGAAGCCCTTTGAACCTTGGGGGGTTTTTGAGGCAAGCATTTGTTCAGTGCAAATTTAAAAATGGAATGAGGGTTCTTTTGAGTACCAAGTCTGCTGTGGAAAAATTCCAAAGGGAAGCATTTACAAGGGGTCTTTGGTGTGCGATTAACATGTAAATTGTTTTCCGGGGGGCGGGGTTTCGACTAGATAAAGGGGGGAGAGAGGCCCTCATATTGAGTCAATTTTCTTCACAACCCCTTTTAAGGACTCACAAGTCAGATGATACATTAATACTTCACCAGCTTGATTAAAAACAGCATATAACTAAAAATGCTGCTAATGCTGTGAAACATATTTAGTATTGAAACATAATATTGTTTCACTTTTTTTAAACCAGCAGGAATTCTCATGTTTAAAAAACAAAAAAAGTCACCAAGCATCTCTAGAAATTACTTTTCTGTGGAGGTCTCCCCCCCTCGCTGGTCTATGGAATTTTTTGTACCCTTAAAGGCAAAATTCTTTACCTCACCTGAATGATGCTCTGTAAAATTTTGGGAAAGGAATAAAAAATTCCTATAGAAACATTTCCGGGGAAAATTTTCTGGTGTTAGGGAATCCTCTTTTTTGGGGTTTGTAAATGTACACTGACAAAGTGTGACCCTCATTCTATGCTACCCCGTTTTCCCGAAATAAGACATAGTGCATTTTTTTTATGCATTTTCAAAATTTTGGGCTTTTAAAGCTGATTTTTGTGAATTGTCCCCCGAGTTCCCCAAAAGGTAAATTTTTTTTAACCACGATGGGATAGAAAGGATGAGGCCACAAAAATGGAAATTTCCTTGCCATAGCCCTTTCTGTAAGGTCCTTTTGGAAACCGCGCAAGCGATGGTGAAAGGGCCACGCCGGGGAAAGCGTAGCCTAAGTAGGTCCCGGAAATTTCACCAACCCCCGCCGCGGGGGGAGTCTCCCCGGGTCGCTACCCCTTACGTGACTTGCTTGCAGTGGAAACCCAAAGGTTTTTGCGTGGTCCAAAATTTTGTGGCGTAGACATAGTCGGGGACAGCGGCAAGGTCAGGGCAGGCGGCAGAGGTTCTTTCAATAAAACTAGAAAAGGGGGTTTAGGGCAGGGGGAAAGGGTTCCCATTTCAAAACGTACCCCAAGGGTCGGAACACGGAAAGAGACAAGAACAAAGATAAAGCTTTTTTTCCCTAGGGAAACGGGGGCAACAAAAAATCCACGAAAGCGACAGGGCGGAGCCCAATATATGGGGGCAGCCCCGGGCCATTATCCAGTCACCGTCGTGCGGGGCCCCTTTTAAATCTACAGAAAGGCGTGCACCCTAGGGGAGCCCCGCATGCACGCCGGGGCCGGCAGGGGGGAGCAAGGGAACAGTAACGGGGTCAGGTAGTAGGACCCCGTGAGTGCCCCCAAGGACGGTCCCCGCGGCGCTCCCTTTTCCCGGGCAGGGACCCCAAAGAGGCGAAAAGGGGGTTTACCCCCGCCGGTGGCATTTCCCGAAACGGGCCCCACTTTCACAAATTTTTTTTTCCGATGCAGTGTACCCCCCTAGCCTGGGGGTTTACTTTTCCAGTTAGTGAAACTAAAGTTTTAAAAACCAAATTCAAAAGAAAAAAGACAGTTTCATGAATTGGAATGAAAAAATTTAAACAAAAATTTTTAGGGTGGTCTCAGGAGGCCCCAAACCACATCATGTGGGTTTCATAAAATAATCTGCCATCCCAAACCTTTTATTTTTGGGGGGAAAAAGAACAATTCTCTGTAAAAAGATATTTCTCCTCCCACTCGGATATATACATGTCCACAAGGGAGAGTGAGAAGCCACCCCCCAAAACCGCCCCCTAAAGAAAAACCCTTATAAAATAAAAAATAGTTAAAATTTTTTGGGAAAAGAGTGGACCCCCCAAAACCAATGAACTCATAAATAGCCCTTTTGGGAATAACACTATTTTTTTTGTAGAAACACCCCAAGGGGGTTTTGATCCCCTTGTTTGTGTTATTGTAAATGAAATTACCCAAAACTTTCGCGGGCAAACCCAGACAAACTATCCCATTGGCCTCCAACATAACCGTAACCAAGATTTTTTGTACCCCTGTAATAGACCCTTTGGTATTTTCTTTTACCGGCGGTTCAAAATTTTGAATCAAGCCTTTAATAAACCAAAGGATTGGGCCCAATGAGCCAAATTCCCAGCCCACAATGGGGTTTGCTTTCGGGAGGAAAAAACCCCCTTTATACACCCTGGGTAAAGAATGGAATACTGGAAAAATTTGGAAATTTTCAAAAATTTAATTTTTTCCCCAATTTAAAATCCTTTAAATATGGCTCCCATATTCTGTAAATACCATGGTTCAATAGGGTCTACAAACTATTTAGGATACTCCTAATGGGGTCTTCCGACAAGGGATGATGATCAACCTTATCTTCTTATATATTTTCCTTAAATTTAACAATACAATTGCCAATCTCACCAGTAAATCTCTATTATCTCTCAACTCCCACAATCCTCCGTGCCCCCTTTTTTTGTTAAAAAAAAGAGACATTAAAAAGAAACTTTTAAAAACCTTAAATTGTATTCCTCAAAAGACCCCCTCTCACGATTCCTGAAAAAGTACTAGCCCCAAGGGCCCCAAGAATCCCATCGGATAAAATTCATCATTACGTTTTTTAAAAACAGGACAAAAGATAAACTCTAACATCTCCCCCAATTTTTTCCCTTCCAAGGGAACTCAATTTTTGACAATGTTACAATTATCTTTATAGGTGAAAAATGCATTATAACAGTATGATCAACACTTGAAGAATAATCATGTAAATCTGTGTTTAGTACATTGCTATCACTAGTTGAGAAATGTTTTTTAATAGTTAGGAGTCTTGCAAATCTATTAACATCTAACAAGGTATGATATAAAATAAATTTTAATTTAATAAAAACTTTTTTAGATGATAATAAACACCCGAGAGCTAAGTAGTTAAATAGGGCTCCCAGTAGGTAAAGGCTCCCCTCTTATAGGTAGGTATATAGAGCCTCCAGAACAGACCTGGGCAAAGTACGGCCCCCGGGGCCCCATCCGGCCCCGCCAGCCCGTCGGATGCGGCCCGCGGGGACCACCCCGGGCTGCTAATAGTAGCGCGGAAAGGCCCCCGCGGGCCGGGGATTGCTGAAGGGCCGCCGCGGGCCCCTCAGCGCTACATTTCTGGGGAATTAGGCAGCCCCCGCGTGAAATCCGCTCACCGCGCCGCTGCCTCTTTCCGGGGGGCACACAGTAATAACTGTGGGGGGCCCAGGAGCTGACGGGGGAGCGTTTCCCGACGCGGGGCATGACTTCCCTCAAGTCACCACCCGGAAGCTCCTGGATAAAGACAGGCGCCGGCCGGAAGGGAGGTAAAACCAAGGGGAGTAATAGGTTTGTTATTTCGGGTCCCTAAAACTAAAAAACCCCTTGTGGGAAGCCCATCTATATACCCCGCCTGTGGGGAAACCCTATCTATAACCTGCCTGTGGGAAAACCCTATCTAAAATGCCTGCCCGTGGGAAGCCCAAACCCATATACCGCCTTGGGGAAACCCAATCTTTTATACCTTTCCGTGGGAAGCCCTAACTATTACCGCTTGTGGAAAGGGCCCCTTTTTAAAAAAACCTCCTGGGAAAGCCAAACTATAACCAGCCTGGGGAAGCCCAAAATAAATTTTAAAACCAGAGGAAAGCCCCATCTATAAAGCCGCCTGGGGAATTCCCCATCTATAAACCCCCCGTTTAAAACCCTAACTAAAACCTCCTGTGGAAGCCCTAACAAAAAACCTTCCTGGGAAAGCCCTAACAAAAACCTGCCTTTTTGGGGAAGGCCCCATCTATAAACCGCCGGGGAACCCAAACAAAATACGCCTGTGGAAAGCCCTATCTATAAGCCGCCTGTTTTTTTGCCCCCGTCCCAAAAAACCCCGCCCCGTGGGGAAACAGCTATAAAACCTGCCTGTGGGAACCCCAAACCCATTACCTGAATTTTTTAACCCAAACTATATAAAAAACCCGCCTGTGGGAAGCCCCCATCTTTATACCTGCTTGTGGGAAGCCCCCATCAAAAAACCTGCTTGTGGGGAAACCCCCACAAAAACCCCGCCTGGGAAAGGGCCCTTTTCAAAATACTTGCCTTTGGGTAGCTCTGCTATAACTTTGCCTGTGGAAGCTCTTTCTATATACCTGCCTGGGATAGCCCTTTTCTAAATACCTGCCTTAAAGAAAGCCCTGTCCATATACCTGCCTATGGAAAGCCCTTCAAATACCGCCTGTTTAAAAACCCTCCTTAATAACCCCGCCTTGGAAAGCCCTATCAAAAACCTGCCTGTGGGGGAAACCCTATCAAAATAACGCCTGTGGAAAACCCAAACTATAAACCTGGCCCCGTGGGAAGCCCCATCTATAAAGCCTGCCGTGGGAATCCCTATTTTTATATCCTGCCCCGTGGGAAGCCCAATCTATATACCCCGGGCCCGTGGAAAGCCCCAACTATATGCCTGCCTGTGGAAAAGCCCCCTTTTTAATTCCTGCCTTTGGGAAACCCTGTCTTTTAAAAAACCCCCCCCCTGTGGGAAGCCCTACCTGCTTGGGGAAGAAACCAAAATACCCATTTTAAAACCCCCTGTAAAGGCCAACTTTGCTATAAAAACCTGCCCGAGTGGAGCTTTTAAAAATAATTTCCCGCTTTTATGGACCCTAAATTCTATAAACCTGCCTGTTTGGGGGGCCTTAAAAATACCTGCCTGGGGTTTCTTTTATCTACAATATATCCTATGAAGGGGGGCCCGTATCTATCTATAAAATTTCCCGGCTGGGGGGGAGCTGTACCTATCTATATTCCTTTCCTGTGGAAAAACCCGAAAACCCAAACTATATTCCTGCCTGTGGGGAGCGTACCTATCTTCTTTCCCGCCTGAGGGGAGCTGAACCTACTAATACCTTCCTGTGGGGGGCTGTATCTATCTATATTCCTGCCGAGGGGGGCTAACCTATCATAAACCTGCCTGTGGGGGGCGTAAACAAATTTCCTGCCTTTTGGGGACTGTTTTCTATTTTAAACCTGCCTGCGGGGAACCCATATCTATATACCTGACTGACTAAAGGGGGGGGGTGTAAAATACCCGCCAACTGAGGGGGCATACATCTAAAAATACCCCACCTTTAAAGAGGAGAGCCCTTTTTATACCTGCCTTAAATGTGTACCTGAGTAAGGGAGGTAAATAGATAAAATCCCCCATTTAAAATTTCCACAAAAATAATCAAAACCCCAAAAAAAAACCCATTTTCCCCCCCCCCCCCCTATGTTTTTTAATTTGGGCCGGCCCTCCAAAAACAACGCATTTTTTATGCGGCCCCAAGGGAAAAATTTTTTGCCCACCCTGCTCCAGAAGATAGGTAGGTAGATAAAGTCCCCCCAATAGGTATGTAGGTAGATCAGGGTCCCCCAGTAGTTAGGTGTGTACATTGAGGCCCCAGTAGGTAGTAAAGGGTTTGGGAAAACCCCAAAAGTAGGTAGAAAAGGGGGACCCAGTAACGGTAAAATAGATTAGGGGCCCTGCTACAAAATGGTACTCCCCCCTTTCCCCGCTCCCACAGCGAGTCCACCTGTTCTCAGCCCCAAGCCTGGTGCTTCAGTCTTGGGGCCTAGGACAGGAACCAGCACATGCTGCAATGACGTTACTTCATTGCGCCGTGACATATGGCAGGGAGTGCATAGTTTCCCCGTCTTTCCCCCCCGTTCATTCCTTTAATTGTATGGGGACGTAGGGGCCCTTTACCCGGGGCCCCACACAGCTGGGGGAGGGGCCTTGATCAGAGCCCCACAAAGTCTGGGGGCACTTTGAGCTGGGCCCCACACATCTCAGGGCCCCAAACATCCAAGGGGGCCCCATGAAATGGTTAAACACATTTTTAAAAAATTTGGTTTTCCCACAGGGGCTTCAGGGGGGTGCCCGGGTTTTCTTTAGTCACAGCTTTTCCAAAGGTTTTTTTTTCATAGATGATTTTTACACTTTAAAATGTACTTCCCCTTCAAATGTGATCAGAGGGGAAAACCCGGGGCCCGAGACGTTTCCCCTCCCGCTGTGTTCCGCCAAAAGGGGGGGATGCGTGACAATTCTGTGGACCTCTGTCCAGGCCTTGACTTCTTTGTGAAACAAGGGGCCCCCCTTGTTTCCTTTTTTTTTTTAAATGGGGCCCCCTACGGCAGTACCGCCCCCACTGGGATTTTAAAGGCGGGCCCCTTTTTTTTTTGGTTAAGACAGAGACATTATTCTGCTAAAAGGGCAGAAAGGGCACAAGGTACACTTTTTTCCAAAGCTCTGATTTGTTGGGGGGATAAAAGAAAAAAATAAAATAATAAAAACCAATAGTAATACCATCACGTTTAGCACTACATATAGCCTCCAATACAATAAAATAGTAATTAAAGTTAAGAATAATTTACCACTTCTTTATCCTCAGGATAAAATATGGATGATAATTTTTAAAAACATCACCCAGATATTTTCCCAGAAAGCCCCCTTTAAATAGGCTCCAAAATTTTTTCTTTCCGGAAACCTTTTTTTTTTCCCAAAAAGGGAAAACTCCCGGGAATTGGCTGCAGTTTTTCTGGGTTTACACTATTGTGGGTTTTTATAGGGGCATAAACCGGGAAATTATCCTGCAAATATACAAATTCATACAAATATTTTTCATCAACTTCTACAGGTGAGAACTTTGAAATACTTTCTTCTATTAATTGGAAAAAAAACCAAACAGTTGGATATATATTAAACCTTTCATAGAAAAGCTCTCACTATTTCGGCGTACATCTACAAGCCCAAAAAAAAAGGATTTTGTAAAAACAAAAAACCTTATATTTTACAGAAATGATTCTATGGGGAAAATTCCCCATGGCTTTTCTCGAAATTTTATAGACCATCATTCAGGCGATGTAAAGAATTTAGCATTTAAAGGGGTTTTTCTCACAACATTTTTAATTTTTCTCACCTCAGTCCTGTTTTTTTTTTGGTTTTACTTTTTAACTCAGGGGGGATGTTACCGGGTTCCACTAGACTGCAAAAAAAGCCAAGTCTTTAGCTATAACAACCAATGTTTAGCAACCAATTTTGGCAGCCTATTAATAGATCAAACAGGTTTTGCAGCTATAGTACCTGAGGACTGAAAGCAGCCCATACAAAGGGGTTTTCTAAAGGGAAAAAGTTAGGACACTGTTTAAATGGACAAAATTTTAAAAAAGTGACTTTTTTTTTGCAGATCTTTAACAAAAAGCAATCCTTTGTAGTGAGCCCCCAAACCCTTTAAAGGGGTATAAAAAAGGGTTTTTAAGGGTAAGAGCCCGGGCGCAAAAAACTAATCTCTAGAGAGGTTTGGTGGATTTTTAGTTTAAAGATGAGCATTCCTGCTGGTTTACATAAGTGTCACTATATTATGTTTCAATGTGCTTTTTTTATTCAAGCTGGTGAAGTATTAATGTATCTTCCGACTGTGATCTTGAACCCTTCCTGATGGCTTCATAAAATAGGCTCAAATTTTTTTGCCCCCCCTGCCTTCCCACGCCATAACTTTTATATTTTTTTCCACCTACATAGACATTTGAGGGCTTTAAAATTTTGGGGGACAAATGCTTTCCCACGGGTTTATTCATATCCAAGAAATACCAAAAAACCGCAAAAATTCTAAGTAGGGTAAAATGTGAAAAAAATTTACTTGCGTCAGGTTTGCATGTGTTTTGCTTTTACAGTGTTCATTCTTCAGTATAAATGTTTTCTTTTGTATTCTACAGGTTATACACATCCCCAATACCAAACAAAGGTTTTTTTTTAGTTTTGGGCTGTAAAAAAAAATTCCAAACATTTTCTATTTTTGAAACTTGTGCCGGGCCCCCTTTCTGCGATCAATAACAATTTTAAACAACATTACGACGTGAGTGGGGGCATTTTTTTGGGGGCTGAAGTTATTTTTTTATTGCTACTTTGAATACTACTTTTTTGATCAATTTTATTCCCAATTTTTTTATGGATTTTAAATGACGCAATTTTGCAATTTTTTTTTTTTCTTCTACGTGTTCACGATGGATAAATGATTTGATTTTAAAAACGGATTTTTTGGGGATGCGGCATACAAAATTATGGGGTAACTTTTTTTTATTTATTTTTTTATTTGTAAAATGGGAAAGGAGGGTGTTTAAAAAACTTTTAAACTTTAATTTTTTTTCACTTTAAAAATTTTTTTTTTTAAACTTTAAACCTTTTATCCCCCCCGGGCTTTTCCCCACAAGGGGCTCGTCATTTTACAGCCTAATGCTTTGAATAAATCCATTAGGTGTACCAAAGGGCTTTCCCCACTTTCCCCCCTGGGTGGAAGTGGGAAATTAAAAACAGGGAGCGATGGGGGGCCTTCCAAACTGCCATGTTCAGTGAGGGGGCCATCAAATCTCACCTCTGATGTCCTGATCGCAGTGAGGAACGGTGCGCGGCACCGTTTTTCATTGATTCAGACGCCATGACCATCTTTGCCGCGGAGTCTAACTGGTTAAACAGCGCGGGGGCGGCGCCCTGCGTGCTGTAACTGCTGGGTGTTAGCTGCAAGTAGCCACTAATACCCGGCGCGCTGTGTAGCGAGATCACGCTGCGATCCCTCCCTTATGTCTGATGTCGGTAAGGGGTAAAATGGAAGGTATAACTGATACATGCACACTATGATTAAGGGAGGTTTCTCCTGAAAAGCATCAGGGTGGTTCACTGCATGCTTTGATGTTTTGTATTTTACTATAACTTTGGATAAAATAAAGCTGCAAACAAGTTTGTATATTTTTAACTTTCACACTGAGTCAGCAGCTGGATTATTCTTTTGTCAATCTATTCCCAAGATAGGTGCAGGTCCCAGGCTGTGTAGTGCTATATATGAGATATATTGCAGTATTATTTATACCATTAGTTATTACTACTTCTGCTGCTGTTTCTATTTCCTGTTATTATGCGTTGGTGGCCCAGTCTCATTTTGGGGTTTTAAGGGCCTATGGGTTGAAAAAAAGGAAAAATGAGCCCCTTCTGATCTTAAACATGATGAAACCTGGGAAATGAAAGGAGCGGGTTTTTATGGGGGGCTCCAAAGCACGATGGCAGGCGGGCAGGGGGTAAGTATAATTTTTTTTTTCACCAAGCCTGGTCCCATTTCATATAATTTTTTTTTTCTGTCGGGCAACCCCTTTAATAGTTGTCCGCTGTGACTGTTAGAAGCCAAATGACTAAAATGCAATGCCAGCTTCCTGGCAAAGAGATAAATCTCTTTGATCCAACTAAATTGGTCAAAGGCTGCTGTAGGAGTATATAGCAGGCTGCTGTAGGGGGGTATGACAGATCTTTTTTTCAAATTTTCATTTAAATTAAAAACAAATTGACAGACACAAATAAACGACTCTTAACGTCTCATCATTTTGACTGGTAAGGAACGAGGTGTGATGGCTGAAACTCTAGTTTATAAAAGCCTCGCATTGCTGTGTTTGTATGGATTTTGCTACAGAACCCCTGAGAATGACTTGTTTAGGGCAAATTGTTAATGTGTATTAATCCCCTGCCATATGATGTACCTGTACGACACAATGTCAGTGTTACGAATGGAATGAATCCTTCTGCCGTTTTGTCTTATCCTGTTAACTAGATCACATAAGGCTATTGCTAGTCTCAGGACTGATCAGCTAACTATGCGGCACATGTGAGCTCGATTAGGGAGGAATGATTGATTGCTAGCCCTCTATAAAGCTGAAATATAGTAAAGAAAATGTCCAAGGTAAATAAAATCCAAGATTTATTTGAAACAAGATAAAAGTCACATTTCAGGAGAAAAAAAAACTGATGTGTTTCAGGCCAGGCATTCTATACTAAAGAAAGCGATTTTCACTTGTCACGGGCACAGAGTAATTTTGTTGCGAGACTTGTGTCTTGGATTTTTCTTGCATTTTGTTTCTAGCATTTGGTCCTGTTGCTTCCTGTGTTGGTTAGTTTTCTGTGCCCCGTTAGTTAGAGCCCTGTTTTTTCTTTTGTTCTCTGTTCTTCGTTTTGCCCTGTGTCAGTCTTGCAGTATATACTGTTCCTGAGTTTTGTTTGTTAGTTCTGTGCTGTTGGGTCAACATAGCTGAGGGACATTGGTAGGGATATCGTGAGAGACTGGTGTTAGGACCAGCACTAAGGACAGGTAAGGGACAGAGTTAGGGATAGGTATGGTTTGGTGTCTTTCTTCTGGATTCAAGTCATGTATCATTCCATTTTCATCTGTGCCCTTGTCATCGTCATTCTCGCTGTCCGTCATCTAATGTTTAAGTCTCTACATTTATTTTTTATAAACGCTTTACATTACTTGCATATGACTGCTAGTTGGCTTCCTATAAGTTGAATTTGCTGTCCATGTCAACCCCAAATTTTTATAAAACCTAAGGGGACAAGGAGGAGCTCCCAGCGCTGGCTGTTTAAAATGATAACTCTGACCTCTAATAGTTAACCACCTAGGGAGACAGGTATGGACCAAAGCGGGAAAGGAAGTTTCTTTTCTCATCTATTTTTTACTGCATAATCCCGAATTATGAAAGTGGTTTTTTTGCGTTCATATTGGGTGTGTAAAGTTCACTGTGTCTCGCTTGTGTGTTTGGCCCATTACGGAACTTCGGCGCATAAGTAATGCACCAAACATGAATAAAGGCTATAGAGAGGCTGGAAATAGCATATTAGTGAATCGAACCTATGAAACTGATCTTGTTTGGTGGACCACAGATATCCCAGGTAGAATAAAGGATGAGAGCAGCAAAAATACATTTCAAAGTTCATGTAGTAAAAATTAAAAATGTAAAAATCTGACATCGTCAGTGGGTTTTTTTTTATGAAAAATTTATTTTAGATTATATTAATTTTAAATACATTTTATAGGAGATGTTTTTATATTTTGGGGATATTATATATTTTTATATTAATTTTATATGATAAATTTTTTTATAAAATTTAAATAATTTAATTTGACATAGTTTGATAATTATCAGAAATTACATTGTATTATTGTACTGGTGGAAGCTGAGAAATATTGGACACTTTTTTCCCTAACAGCAAATCCAGCTCCACTCCGACTCCTCAGGCTCAGGCAGATCACATTGAGATAGGTCTGCCTGTCCGAGCAGTAATGCGCCTAGTTTTGGTGAACCACATTCATATATGTGTCTAATCTTACGAGTGTGGTGCGACACACCCACAGAACACCCCCAGAACGGCCCCCTCATGGTTGGCGCATTAGAAAGTGTCGAGTCTTACGAACAATGTACCTATCACATTAGTTTGGCACTCTAGACATCGTGGCCGTCTCACTTTGGCGCATTTTACAGCATAAAGAGGTGAAAGACCAGATAATACATGTCTCCACTAGATGTTACGAAATAGTGCTGCGCTCCATTCTGCCACTTGATTACATATGTGACAAGTCGATCTATTAAAAAAGAATATAATTTATCCAGGAGAATGAATGCTAAAGAAACAGAATCTGACGCCAAAATTTGTGTTTTGGAATGATAAAAGTGATAATGATAAAAATTCACATGTATCTCACAAAGGTATCAATAAAAACTAGACTTAAGCCAACAACAACGAGCCCTCATATATGTCCATTGACAAAAAGAATGAAAAAACAGTTATGAAAAAAAATTGTAAGCAAATTTTTTTTAGTTTTTTTAAACTATTTTTTCAAAGTAGTAAAACAAAACGGAAACTATAAAAAGTTGGTATCACTGGAATCGTACTGACTTGCAGAATAAAGATAACGTCATTAATATGGCACAGTGAACTCCATAAACACAAAACCCTCCAAAAATGATACAATTGCATTTTTTTTTTCCAGTTCCACTTCACAAAAGAATCGTATTTTTTGGTTTCCTGGTATATGATATAGTACGGTCATTGGTACCATTTAAAAAGTACAACTTGTCCCCCAAAGAATAAGCTATTTGGCTATGTTGATGGAAAATAAAAGCTTTATGAACCTTGGAAGGTGGGGAGGTGAAAGCGTCGTCTGCTGGGAAATTGAGCAAATGTAGCCCACGTAGGTCTGCATTTACTCAATTAATCTTTATAGGGCTGCTGAGATTATGTTATGGTATTTGCCAGGGCATTTTTTTTACCCCTTTGAATACCTGCAGCATAGACAAAAATGAAGTGTGAACCCACCCTGTCAGATTCAGTAATATATTTCCAGGAGGAATAACAGAGGAACAGCACAACACAGAGATAGATGAGAAGATCCTGCAGAACTGTTATTTCACAGGAAATACAAGTTTTTTCAAAACCAGAAGGTTAAAGGTGTCACAGGTTCTCGTAAAACCATACAGATCTGGGGTTTTAGCCGTTTTTAGACCAGATGTGATAAAAGGGATGTACTAGGGTATGTTCACACGGTGTATTGTACTGTACACGCCACAATACGCCGGGTGTTTTAGAAGTACGCGCTGTCCAGCGCGTACTTATAAGCGCTGACAGTCGGCTCCCATTGACATTCACTTTCCCTGGCGCATAAGCATATTGTACGCCGGGAAAACATCGGGTAATCATAGCTCTCAATCAGAGCTATGAATAACTGTATTTGTGGGGCGTAGTTTGGCCGTATTGCAACACAATTACGCACCGAAATAGGCTCCACAATTACACCGTGTGAACATACCCATAGGCTTTTAGTGTGCAAACTTAGCTAATGCGAAAGCTTTGTTGTTTAGCTTACGTCCAGATGCAGAAGGATTGGCTCTCCATTTTCCCCAAAGGCGTCAGCCAGGACACGGCAGAGGCGGTGATGCCAGCAAAGGAAGCGGGCATCATCTTAAAATCGGTGGTCCAGTGCACACCTCCAAATTTCAGGAAGTCACAGGTGGTGGTGTCAAGTTGGTAATTTAAGGAAAAAACATCAGAAGTCTGTTTCATCATTACATTCTTATTAAGCTCATCAGCTTTTACTGCAATACATCCTTATCGAAGTATCAGATATCTCTCACACAGCTTTCCTTGAGACAGATGCAGTGTCTGTTAAAAGCAAGAGATTCAAGGCCTTCCTATTCCCCCCAGATGATACAGAGGAGAGTTTGGAACTGTGTCTTATCAGCTAATGCTTCATACGTACATGCAAATTATAACTTGTCTCTTAGCGACCACCAATTAACCAATCATGTAGTGATAGAATAGTCATGTGATTAAAAAGTTCTATTGGAATGTAATTTACTGTGATTAAATCAGATCTATGTCCCAAACGGAAGGAGTGGGTCGTATTTCTCGAGCTTCGGCTGTCGACAGCTGTAATAATGATATAATTCGGAGGAGGTATTTAATTGGATAAAGGAGTGGAACAAAGATAATTTCCACACCTGATTTTATCATCTTGACAGTGGAAAAGATCTACCAGTCCTACCTAGATACCCTAACCATTCTCCAATGCCCTCGATCGGCCTTTATCAGTATATCTATACTGCTGATGTGACCCTCGGTGACAATGAGTTTGGCACCCCTGGTTTATTTGGTCGTCTTTGTACTTTCTCCAGCTTCGGGGCATCCCTTCTATGAACTGGTGCCCAGAACTAGACTGCATCTTCCAGATGAGGTTGCAACAATGCAGATCAGTTCCAAACCCTATGGAGAGCTCTGTATTATCTACTCCTCTCCACTGAGTAGTACAATATCACCACTGACATAAAAATGAACAGCAGAGGAACTCTGATCTCAGATATCGGACACCCATTCTTGTCTATTGAGATGTCTTTTTTTTAAGCTGAGAGATGGAGAGAAATGGGGGGCATAACATCAAGCAGAGAAGATCAGGACGATTCTGAAAGCCGGGAACGATGATACATTACAAGTTTGTAATTCGTCTTCTGTCACAATAAGTTCAGTGCAAATGGAAGTTTCATAAAAAACTGTAATACACTCCTACGCCAGTCTGTGACCAATTTAGTTGGAACAAAGACATTCATCTTTTTGCCAGGACGCTGGCACTGCATGGACGTCACTGGGCTTCTCATGGTGACAGTAAACAACTATTAAGGGAAGAAGAAACAACATTAACCCCTTAAGCCGAACGCCTGAAAAGTACTTAAAGCGCTTTTGCCACGAAGTCAGTTCCTTACCTCTTATCTGCTCAGAAGAGAATATAAACAAAGCCTGCTGCGTCATGAACGGCTGCAGGGGGGAGAGATTGGGGGGTGAGCAGAGCCAGGAAGCAGGGAGCGTCTCTAAAGTTTACTCAAATAATAACATTAATACCAGTGGATTCTCTGTACAGCAGACAGCCTCATACACTGCACTTTTCTCCCCAGCCCCTTGCAAGCTCCTTTATGTGTTCCCTGTCATCAGATAAGAAGTGCAAACACGCAAGCGCAAGCCAGATCAGCTCCTGTCAGTGTCCTGGTCGTGTCTAATGTAAACTTTCAGGAAACTAAGGGGGACTGAGCAATGCTGTAGCTCTCAAAGGCTTAGTAATCACATATATTTAGAAAAGTGATTAAATACCCATTTTGGAGGATCCCACGTCAACATTACATCGTGGCAAAACCCCTTTAATGACCAGCACATTTTTTTAGTTTTTGCCTCCCTGCATTTCAATGGTCATAACTTTTTCAATGATGCAGTTGTATGAGGCCTCGTTTTATTCAGGACAAGTAGTACTTTTTGGGGGAATAGTTTAAGTTCACTTATAAATTATTGCAGAATTTTTTTACTTTTTTTTCCAATTTTGCTTAAATTTTTTAATTTTTTTTTTTTTTTACAGCATTCATATCTCACGCTTAATAACTTGTTAGATATCCACATACCCATAATAACCTATAGAATGAATCTAACATGTGTAGGGTTTTTCTTCATGTGTGTAATGTATGCACAATTATTTTTTAACAAATATTTTTTTTTTTCCACAATTTTTTATGTTTTTTACTTTTTTTTAAATCCCATGTAGGGATAACTGTTCCTTTTTTCTTTTACACAGTAATGTATTAGCATATTCATATATGTGTTGCTAATACAATATAATCTGTAAGTTTGACACAGGCAGCAGTCAGGACAGCACACAGTCTGCCCTGATTGCTGGCTTCTTACACAGACAGTCCTGGGGCTACTCTAGGTCCCCCGGGCTGACTGTGGAGCCATTCCCCAGGCTCTGCCAGGTCACCGGAGTCCCAATCACCCGACAGAGCAGGGGAAAGCCCTTTGATTATGCTGCGGTCAGTGACTGCAGCAATCAAAAGTTTAAGCGCTGGAGAGCGGAGGTAGTACAGCCCTGTTGTCAGCGCTGATGTCTGCAGCCACGACAAAAGACGAATGACCTGCATCAGCCGACGTCAAAAGTCGGCGGGCAGTCGTTAAGGGGTTAAACATGAAACTGGAATTTCCAGCATGAACCACCCTTCTCACCTCTTGGACCCCACTATTCCTTTAAACCTTATGATTCACGACATTCGTACAGTCACTTGAACTATATCAAAAATAAGACCCGATAAATCAAACATATCAATGAACCTTACTGATTCTGAATAAATTGCATTGCAAGAGGTTTCAAAAATGAGTTTGTAAAAAGACCCAAAAAACCTCAAAGTTGGGAATTGCAACAATTTTTTTTTCAGCTCTAAGTCCATAGCCAGTGTATTCAGGCTCAATCAACTCCACTGGTGGACCTCAAGAATCAAGTCTATTGTTGGTCCTCAAGAATAAACTCCACTGGTGGGCCCCAAGAACCAACTCCACTGCTGGGCCCCAAGAATCCACTCCACTGCTGGGCCCCAAGAATCCACTCCACTAGTGGGCACCAGGAATCAACTCCACTGGTGGACCCCAAGAACCAACTCCATTGCTGGGCCCCAAGAATCAACTCCACTGGTGAGCCCCAAGAATCAACTCCACCCGTGGGCTCCAGGCACCCCAGTTCAACACTGAATATATTGCATTGCAACTTGGCAGCTTATCTGCATGGACTTATCTTGTGCATTGGGCGCATGATGTGAACTATATTCGCCACAATACTTAAACCATACAGTTCTGGATGGGGATTTAACCATTTTAGACCTGTAGATCTGTAGGTTTTAAATGTCAAAAATTTAGAGCTCAGTTCTGAACTGAGCCGAGGTCAACTTATGGTAGAAAAACAATGTCAATACTTATCTCAAGCAACAGAAGAATGGAGCCTCCTTGACAATGAACTGGGGGGAAGTTATTAATTTGGAAACAATGCATACTCTTATTTTTCTTTAAATAAATGAAATCCGACAGTGCTCTGCTGTGCCATAGATGTAAACAAAGATTTCGCCTCATGAACGTTCCCATAGTTTGTTAGTGCATTCATCAGATCAGGCCATATGTACAGAGACTTCTGCATTAAAAAAAATCATGAGAACATTAGTACAGTCCTGTCTATGCTATTCCCACCATGGGCCCACTATTAACTCTATAGATGTCCAGAAACCAGTTTACTGGCCACCACATTCTACAGGAGTTACAAAAACATCCGAGAAAGAAACTTTTTTTCTGTTTACTTCTATGGGTTATGGAAATATGCAGACATGCTCAGCTATGTCCTTAAATAGGTAATCCTGTCTCATCAATTTGATGTAAAACATGTAGGCAAAGTCAAATAAAGACTATCACCAAATACATTGCTGTTCTGATTTTGTTTCCCTTCAGAGATAGAGCAGTTCTTATCTCCCGCTTGTGTATACAAGCTTCTCTAGTTCTTGTCTTCCTCTCTTTATTCTAGCAATTCTGTCTGGGATGATGAGGTCACTCCTTTTTGTGTCTTAGCAGCAGCATAGGAGTTTGTTTATCTTTCTTTCTAACAGACTTTAACCTTGTAGAGCTCTGTAGCCTTCTGCCCTGATGTTAAACACCCTCCATCACCAATGTCCCTCTCGCAGGCTCAGCTAGGAATAGCAGAGCTAAAATGTTAGTCAATGCTGTAAAACTGCCCACAGCCTGAACAGGAAGCGGGTAGAAACAATATATGGTTTTGCACATCCCCAAAAAAACTTTTTGAAAAAAATGAGCATAGGTGCAACACTGGTGTGGCAGCGATACACATACACATTCCAATATCAGCAGCACACTATCAACTACAGAAACTATCACAAGGCACATAGGAATATTTTGAAAAAACATTTCTGCTACCTAGGGTACATGAAAATTTTTTGAGGTTCTTAGTTCACATTTTTGATCAAAACTGCTTTAGCCACCTCCAAAACTTCAACGGGACCTCAATGCAGGTGGGTCCTACACTAATGTTTCCTCTCTTTAGGGCCTGTTCAGACCTCCATACTTCAGGGAGTGAAGGTACCAGCTGCTAAGTACACTGCATTGATTTCAAAACCTGTGAAGGTAGGTGGAGTGCAGAAAACCAAATGGGAGGTAGCCACTCCTCCCTATATAAGCTAGAAACAATATATGGTTTTGCACATCCCCAAAAAAACCTTTTTGAAAAAAAAATGAGCATAGATGCACACTTTTTTTCAAAAAGGTTTTTTTTGGATGTGCAAAACCATATATTGTTTCTAGCTTGTGTATGGAGGAATGGCTGCCTGATATTGGACTGTGAACAGGAAGCGGGAGCCTGAAGCTGGCTGTGAAGTGCAGGATGTCTGGAACATCATGGCGAAAACACCTCTTCCACAGAAGTGAGTGCAGAGATCAACGCTGGATGCTAGAAGTGATGTCCAAATCTGTAGGATAAGTCATTTATGTCTGAGATGGTAATATCCTGTAACTGATATTTCTAGATTGACTATGAACATTTTCTTTAGGAAGTTCTTCATTATTCTGCTCGTCATGTCTGAACTCAGTTACTCAACAGAGAATGAGGGCCCGAGATTGTAATGATGGCTCTAGACTGGTCCTTCTATAGAGTGACTGTAATCATTTTCCAAAACAATTTGTTCCATATTGACTTTCTGTTCAAAATTCAGAATTCTTAGGTCAAGCTCAGTAATTCCTAGACTTCAGTTTGACTTAATCGAGTAACTTGGTCCAAGTCATAGTTTGTAAGGCCGAAAAAAGACAAGACGTCCATCCAGTTCAGCCTGTTGTGCTAAGGTGTTGATCCAGCGGAAGGCAAAAAACCCCAATGAGGTAGAAGCCAATTGTCCTCATTTTAGGGGAAAAAAAATTCCCCTTTCCCACTCCAATCTGCAATCGAAAAATCCCTGGATCAATGACCCCCCTCCAGAATCCTAGACACTATAACTTGTTATATTATTACGCTCCAGAAATGCATCCAAACCCTTTTTGAACTCTGTTAGTGAACTCACCAGGACAAGTTCCTCTGGCAGAGAGTTCCACAGTCTCACTGCTCTAACAGTAAAGAATCCTTTTCTATGTTTAAGTAGAAACTTTCGTTCCCCCAAGACTAGAGGACGCCCCCTTGTTCTAGATACAGCCCTGGGTATAAATAAATCTTGGGAGAGATCTCTATATTGACCTTTAACGTATTTAAACATATTTATTATGTCCCCCCAAAGCCGTGTTTTCTCTAAACTAAAGTCCTTGTGCTTTGACCTTTATTTGGCATTTCTTGAGTGACTCTGGGCCATCTCTTGTAGGAGGTTGTCCCATATGGTTTTTAGCGTTGTCTTGGTGAGAAATGAGAATTCCCATACCTGGTTTAGTATTTTCTTGATTTCAAACTGGTTCAATAAAGTAAGCAAGTTCAAGACCTAGTGATGATGACCATTACCTGGCATTTCTAAAGAACCTGAACACCTGTAAGAACTTTTCCCCAAAGTGATGCTTTTATGTTGGTGAGAAGCTCGCAGTACCCAGTTCTGGCTCGTTCGCCTCCTGATTTATGGTTGATTCAGTAAAATAACAGGGTCTAAGGCCTAATGGTGATGACCCTTTAATTGCATTTCTAGATGGTATGGTATTTTTGCTCAGTTTGTCCGTATCAGTTATATGGTTGCAAAGGGAGGAAACGATATAGGGTTTTGATTTCGGATATCAAAAGAGTTTGTGGGGCCCAAGGGTTTCTTTACCCCCGGAATTTCTGAGAGACATTACCATTTCTTAACATTTTTTAATTATGAAGTTAAAGGGGTTTCTCCACCCACCTTTTGTTTCAGCTGAGTTTTAGCAGTTTTGCACTTACTCTGTCTCTTCAGGGTGTGGGTGGTTCTACATAAGTGATTAGCATATTCAGCTTCTGGAGAGCCCTTGCTCTGACGGTGCAGTAGATTGTTATCGCTAACAAGATTACAGATAAAACCATGCTTTTCAGTTCTCACAGCACATGTACCTTTTGTGTAGTGAAGCTAATCTTGTTAGATATAATTACTTTGCTTAGATCTCCATAGTTGGGGTGACTCCCTGCTCTCAGCTAATCAGACAACAGACGTCCCTGCTCTCAGCTAATCAGATAACAGACGTCCTTCTGGTAACCATAAAAACCTGTGTGCACATCAGAACACATAGAAAACGCTCTTATCTCATAAAGTAAAATCTACCGTACATACTCGAGTATAAGCCAAGTTTTTCAGCACAAAAAATGTTCTGAAAAATCGGTCCTCGGCTTATACTCGAGCCACTGTCGGCGCTCGGGCGCTGCAATGTCCCGGGCACCAGCAGGGACACTTCCTCAGGGAGCGCATATAGCAGAATCCCGAGTCAGCCAACAGTGTCTGGGCGCTGCCGTGGCCCGGGCATTGTTGGCGATCTCTTCACCTGTATGTGACTCCTCTGGGAGCGCATACAGGTGAAGATACCACTGCGTAACAGAGAGTGAGCGCTCCCTGCTCTGCAGTGGACTCCGGATGGCCGCAGACTTGTGGCTGTTTGGAGTACCCGGCACAGGCGGCGTGAGTGTCATCACGCTGCCTGACGACTTAATGCCAGAGGTGCATAATTGTATTTTTTTTTTTTTAAACCGTGCCTATAACTGCCTATGGGGGGACATATACCTGCCTATAACTGCCTATTGTGCGACCTATTCTTGCCTATACCTGCCTATGGGGGGACATATACCTGCCTATAACTGCCTATGAGGAACCTATACCTGCCTATGGGGGTCATATACCTGCCTATACCTGCCTGTGGGGGGGACATATACCCATACTTGCCAACTTTTGAAAGTGGGCAGCAGGGAGAATTGAAGGTGTGGTGCGCGTAGATTTGCAAGGAAAGCCCTCTTGTTGGTGAGCCACACCCCCTCAGATAAAAGCCACACCCACTCCACCTAACTGTGTAATGACTGGAAGAAAGCTAAATTAGGGTTGTGGTGTTGTTGTGGATGGGAACAAAGGTTATATATGTGTGTGATCCTTTGTGTCTCTATTTTAATGTATTAGTTATTATATACCTCACATATACATATAAATATATATATAATAGGCACACACCTATAGAGTACAGCAATGTAAAGCTGTATGTATACTTTTGTCATTAATGTGTTAAACAAAATGGCTGCCTGTAGTAGTTTTGTATAGATCGTCTGTAATCCAAGATGGGGCCCCATCAGAAGTTACACCCTGTGTTTAGGACATTCCTGAAGCTGTGAGGAGGGGTCTGTAGATAACAACGTGCCAATAGACCCTCACAGCCAGGTACATGTGATGCTCCTTATCTACTAATATGCAAAGGTATAAAAAAACCACCATTTTGTGAATAAAATCAGAAAGCACTTTCACAGCAACAGGGCATGTTGTGATTTGTTTTTCTCGGTGCACTTTTTATTATTTTTAAGATAATTTGGCCCCCCACAAGGACAGGATAGCCCCGTTGAGGCTACTTTCCATTTCAGTGTCACCCAGCTTTCCTGGAGGTTGGATAGTCTATTCTGCATCCAGAAGAGCTGGGAGATACCGCTAAACTGTAACTAAACCATTACACTACTACCAAAATTTCCACCATAGAGTGATTATATAGTGGTAGCTACCAATGTACACAGGCTCTCCAGACTGGACATTACCTCCCTATAGGGGTAGATAACAGTGTAATCAGGCTCTACAGACTGTATATTACCTCTATACAGTGACCATATAGGGGTAGACACCAGTGTACACAGGCTCTACAGACTGTACATTACCTCCATACATTGACCATATTGTTGTAGACACCAGTGTACACAGGCTCTGCAGACTGTATATTACCTCCATACAGTGACCACATAGGGATAGGCACCAGTGTACACAGGCTCTGCAGACATTTAAGTGACTACAGTGCTTTTACATTTAGTAACTCAACAGAGGCGTAACTTAAAGCCCTTGGGCCCCAATGCAAAATCTATAAGAGGGCCTCCATCTACCATGTGCCATTTATAATACTGGTATTTTCATATGTGGCAGAAGGGCATTTGGGCCCCCCCAGACTCCTGGGCCCGGTAGCAGTTGCACCCCCTATAACTATGCCCCTGGAACTCACCAGAGACATCTTCTATGAATGGACTTTTCCTTATTCCCTTTTCTTCTCCATCCTGTCCAGACCTCCATAATGATTTCACTCGGTCATGACTCGTCCCTGCAGAATTTACCAAACATATTAGAATTCTATTTTCTTCAGCATTTCCCTTCCTGTGGCCACCTCTGTATAAACTCCACATGGGGTGATAGGTGCAGGTGGGAAGGTTATGGTGTAATAGGTGGAGTGACAGGTGGAGGTGAGCGGACTATGGGGTATTAGGTGGAGAGGTTATAGGGCGATAGGTGGAGTGATAGGTGGAGGTGAGAGGACTGTAGGGTATTAGGTGGAGAGGTTATGGGGTGATGAGGATTGTATTTTGTGTTGGCACTAGGATGCATAACACAGTGGTGGGGAGTGGTAAGAGAGAGGAGTACAGAGCACTGCTTACAATCTCCTTGGGGGGGAGGGCATAGGACCACCCCCCTGGAGATTGTGCCGCGGCTGTGGGCTGTACCCCCAGAATCATATTGTGCAGATTGAACTCTGTACCCTGCACCCCCAGAAGATCAGCCACAGATATGATCTTCAGGGGGTGCAGGAGATAAGAGTATATAGTATTGTCATGTTTTTTTTTATGTGCTTTTATGTGCAGGTTTCCCCTTTGGAATATGGTGGACTCATTGGATTATGTCAGACCAAAACGTTGGATTGATTTCTTTAATAAAATGGTGAAAGACAGCTGATGTCAGGGAGTGTTTGTTTAAATAAAAAAAAATTCAGCATTTTGTGTGTGTTTTTTTCTATTTCATTCCAGTTTTAGTAATGGAGGTATCTGACAGACGCCTCTCCATTACTATCACTCGGGCTTGATGTCAGCCAGCTTGTTGCCCAAGGCTGACACTAACCCCTTGTCACTATTATCCCAGTATCTAACTCACCAGGGGTACTGGGAAGAGCCGGGTAACGTGTCATGTTTATGAGAGACGTATCATGTGTATGAAGGACGTATTATGTGTATGAGAGGCATGTCATGTGTATAAGGAAGTGTAATGCTGAAGGGATGTGTTATGTGTATAAGGGATGTGTTATGTGTATGAGGGACGTGTCATGTGTATGAGGGAGGTGTCGTGTGTATGAGGCATGTGTCATGTGTATGAGGGACGTGTCATGTGTATGAGGGATGTGTCATGTGTATGAGGGATGTGTCATGTGTATGAGGCATGTGTCATGTGTATGAGGGATGTGTCATGTGTATGAGGGATGTGTCATGTGTATGAGGCATGTGTCATGTGTATGAGGCATGTGTCATGTGTATGAGGGACGTGTCATGTGTATGAGGGACGTGTCATGTGTATGAGGGATGTGTCATGTGTATGAGGGACGTGTCATGTGTATGAGGCATGTGTCATGTGTATAAGGATGTGTCATGTGTATGAGGGACGTGTCATGTGTATGAGGGATGTGTCATGTGTATGAGGGACGTGTCATGTGTATGAGGGACGTGTCATGTGTATGAGGGACGTGTCATGTGTATGAGGGATGTGTCATGTGTATGAGGGACGTGTCATGTGTATGAGGGACGTGTCATGTGTATGAGGGACGTGTCATGTGTATGAGGGATGGGTCAAGTGTATGAGGGGTGTGTCATGTGTATGAGGGATATGTCATGTGTAAGGGATGTGTCATGTGTATGAGGGATGTTTCATGTGTATGAGGGATGTGTCATGTGTATGAGGCATGTGTCATGTGTATGAGGGATGTGTCATGTGTATGAGGGATGTTTCATGTGTATGAGGGATGTCATGTGTATGAGGGACGTGTCATGTGTATGAGGGATGTGTCATGTGTATGAGGGACGTGTCATGTGTATGAGGGATGGGTCAAGTGTATGAGGGGCGTGTCATGTGTATGAGGGATATGTCATGTGTAAGGGATGTGTTATGTGTATGAGGGATGTGTCATGTGTATGAGGGACGTGTCATGTGTATGAGACATGTGTCGTGTGTATGAGGGACGCGTCGTGTGTATGAAGGACGTGTCATGTGTATGAGGGATGTGTCCTGTGTATGAGGGACGTTTCATGTGTATAAGGCATGTGTTATGTGTATAAGGACGTGTCGTGTGTATGAGGGATGTGTCCTGTGTATGAAAGATGTGCCATGTGTATGAGGGAAGCGTCGAGTGTATGAGGGATGTGTCATGTGTATGAGGCAAGCGTCATGTGTATGAGGGACGTGTCATGTGTATGAGGGACGCATCCTGTGTATGAGGGATGCGTCCTGTGTATGAAAGATGTGCCATGTGTATGAGGGAAGCGTCGTGTGTATGAGGGATGTGTCATGTGTATGAGGCAAGCGTCATGTGTATGAGGGATGTGTCATGTGTATGAGGGATGTTTCATGTGTATGAGGAACGTGTCATGTGTATGAGGGACGTGTCATGTGTATGAGGGACGTGTCCTGTGTATGAAAGATGTGTCATGTGTATGAGGGACGTGTTATGTGTATGAGGGATGTGTCATGTGTATGAGGCATGTGTCATGTGTATAAGGATGTGTCATGTGTATGAGGCATGTGTCATGTGTATAAGGATGTGTCATGTGTATGAGGGATGTGTCATGTGTATGAGGGATGTGTCATGTGTATGAGGGACGTGTCGTGTGTATGAGGGACGTGTCATGTGTATGAGGGACGTGTCATGTGTATGAGGGACGTGTCATGTGTATGAGGGATGTGTCATGTGTATGAGGGACGTGTCATGTGTATGAGGGACGTGTCATGTGTATGAGGGACGTGTCATGTGTATGAAAGATGTGTCATGTGTATGAGGGACGTGTTATGTGTATGAGGGACGTGTCATGTGTATGAAAGATGTGTCATGTGTATGAGGGACGTGTCATGTGTATGAGGGACGTGTCATGTGTATGAGGGACGTGTCATGTGTATGAGGGACGCGTTGTGTGTATGAGGGACGTGTCATGTGTATGAGGGACGCGTTGTGTGTATGAGGGACGGGTCATGTGTATGAGGGACGGGTCATGTGTATGAGGGACGCGTTGTGTGTATAAGGATGCGTCATGTGTATAAGGATGTGTCATGTGTATCAGGGATGTGTTATGTGTATGAGGGACATATCGTGTGTATGAGGGACGTGTCGTGTGTATGAGGGACATGTCGTGTGTATGAGGGACGTGTCATGTGTATGAGGGACGCGTCGTGTGTATGAGGGACGCGTCGTGTGTATGAGGGACGTGTCATGTGAATGAGGGACGCGTCGTGTGTATAAGGATGCGTCATGTGTATAAGGATGTGTCATGTGTATGAGGGACGTGTCATGTGTATGAGGGACGTGTCATGTGTATGAGGGATGTGTCATGTGTATGAGGGACGTGTCATGTGTATGAGGGACGTGTCATGTGTATGAAAGATGTGTCATGTGTATGAGGGACGTGTCATGTGTATGAGGGACGTGTCATGTGTATGAGGGAAGCGTCATGTGTATGAAAGATGTGTCATGTGTATGAGGGACGTGTTATGTGTATGAGGGATGTGTCATGTGTATGAGGCATGTGTCATGTGTATAAGGATGTGTCATGTGTATGAGGGACGTGTCGTGTGTATGAGGGACGTGTCGTGTGTATGAGGGACGTGTCGTGTGTATGAGGGACGTGTCGTGTGTATGAGGGACGCGTCGTGTGTATGAGGGACATGTCATGTGTATGAGGAACGTGTCATGTGTATGAAAGATATGTCATGTGTATGAGGGACGTGTTATGTGTATGAGGGACGTGTCGTGTGTATGAGGGACGTGTCGTCGTGTATGAGGGACGCGTCGTGTGTATGAGGCATGTGTCGTGTGTATGAGGGACGTGTCGTGTGTATGAGGGACGTGTCGTGTGTATGAGGGACGTGTCATGTGTATGAGGGACGTGTCATGTGTATGAGGGACGCGTCGTGTGTATGAGGGACGCGTCGTGTGTATGAGGGACGCGTCGTGTGTATGAGGGACGCGTCGTGTGTATGAGGGAAGAGTCGTGTGTATGAGGGACGCGTCGTGTGTATGAGGGACGCGTCGTGTGTATGAGGGACGCGTCGTGTGTATGAGGGACGCGTCGTGTGTATGAGGGGACGTGTCGTGTGTATGAGGGAAGCGTCGTGTGTATTAGTGATGTGTCGTGTGTATGAGGGAATCGTCGTGTGTATTAGGGAAGTGTCCTGTGTATGAGGGACGCGTCGTGTGTATGAGGGATGTGTCGTGTGTATGAGGGACGTGTCGTGTGTGAGGGACGTGTCGTGTGTATGAGGGACGTGTCGTGTGTATGAGGGACGTGTCATGTGAATGAGGGACGCGTCGTGTGTATGAGGGACGCGTCGTGTGTATGAGGGACGCGTCGTGTGTATGAGGGATGTGTCATGTGTATAAGGATGTGTCATGTGTATGAGGGACGCGTCGTGTGTATGAGGGACGCGTCGTGTGTATGAGGGACGCGTCGTGTGTATGAGGGACGTGTCATGTGTATAAGGATGTGTCATGTGTATGAGGGACGCGTCGTGTGTATGAGGGACGTGTCATGTGTATGAGGGACGTGTCATGTGTATGAGGGATGTGTCATGTGTATGAGGGACGTGTCATGTGTATGAGACATGTGTCGTGTGTATAAGGATGCGTCATGTGTATAAGGATGTGTCATGTGTATGAGGGACGTGTCATGTGTATGAGGGACGTGTCATGTGTATGAGGGACGTGTCATGTGTATGAGGGACGTGTCATGTGTATGAGGGACGTGTCATGTGTATGAGGGATGTGTCATGTGTATGAGGGACGTGTCATGTGTATGAGGGATGTGTCATGTGTATGAGGGATGTGTCATGTGTATGAGGGATGTGTCATGTGTATGAGGGACGTGTCATGTGTATGAGGGACGTGTCATGTGTATGAGGGACGTGTCGTGTGTATGAGGGACGTGTCGTGTGTATGAGGGACGTGTCGTGTGTATGAGGGACGCGTCGTGTGTATGAGGGACGTGTCGTGTGTATGAGGGACGTGTCATGTGTATGAGGGACGTGTCCTGTGTATGAGGGACGCGTCGTGTGTATGAGGGACGTGTCATGTGTATGAGGGACGTGTCATGTGTATGAGGGACGTGTCGTGTGTATGAGGGACGCGTCGTGTGTATGAGGGACGTGTCGTGTGTATGAGGGACGCGTCGTGTGTATGAGGGACGCGTCGTGTGTATGAGGGACATATCGTGTGTATGAGGGACGTTTCATGTGTATGAGGGACGGGTCATGTGTATGAGGGACGGGTCATGTGTATGAGGGACGGGTCATGTGTATGAGGGACGTGTCATGTGTATGAGGGACGGGTCATGTGTGTGCAAACAACTACAGTGCATCAAGCCTCAGGCAGGAGTAATAACCACTGGGCACACGCAGATCCCAGAGAAATGAGCTGCATGGACAGATTTCATAACAAATGTGAGCAGGAATATAAACCCTGCCCCCTGCGGAGATGCTATTCCTCATCTGAACCCTGTCTGCTGCTCCTGTAGGAAATGTTCTGGAACACAGATACAAATTACCGCAATAGATGGTAAAGGGTAGCGGGGCGGGGGGGGGGGGGTGGGTGGGGGGAGGAAACTATTGTGTCTATGAATAACCAGGCATTATGGGAAAGGAGCTGGAAAGCTCACTGCGCCCTCTATAGGTTGTAACAAATCCTCAATTTACTTCTGATTCACTGAATCTTTGAGAAACAAAAGGGAATAATTGTCAAGCCAATATTGCTCATCCACATACGCGTTTCGGGGTTTTGCCCCTCATCAGTGTAGAGCAGAGCGATATTGGCTTGACTGGTGGGAGGCAATGAGTGGGTATGAGAAGGGGAACATCTCTCCTTATGGAGAGCACCAGTTAGAGGGCGCAGTGAGCTTTCCAGCTCCTTTCCCATAATGCCTTGTGATATGCAGATGCTTAGTAGGGGGCTAAAAGGCAATCAAAACACTACACACCTTAACTGGTGCTCTCCATAAGGAGAGATGTTCCCCTTCTCATATGAATAACCAGGTTATACTCAGTTTAAAAGAGTCTGATGTGACCCAAAGGGGTATTATGTATAAGAAGTACCACAAAATGTGTTGGTGCTTAAAGGGATTGTCTCAATACAAAGATTCGGGAACGATAAACAAAGACTTTTTCCAAATATATTGCTTTGTTTATTTTGCTTTGTTGAGGAGATATTTTATCTGCACACAGGTTTTTCGAGGTTACCAAACTGCTCTTCCCTTCTTTCTCTTATCTGATGGCAGGAAGTGACATCACCACAGGTCGGCATGCAGGACTCCTGCAGCTTGAGAACAGAGTGTGTTATTCCTAACAAACAAAAGATAGTAATTACTTTTGATTGTTTAATTTGAGCCCTGAATCTCTCTGCTCTCATTTTAGTGCAATTAGAAGAGCTGTGAACAAAGAGGGGATATGCTAATCTCTTCTATAGAACAACCTACAGCATGACCATGAAGAGACAGGATGCATGAATGTGAAGCTGCAACATGGCAGGACAACTCTTTTAAGGCAAGACTGACAAAATGTGTCACCTCTACCGTGAAATGATCTGATTTCCTTAGAAGATATCCCTAAAAATTCCCAGGTTTACACAGGTATAAAGGGAGTGTGATTTTGGGGATTGGTGGGCACGTTGTTTGGAGTGTGACTATTGAAGGACATCTGTATATTATTCAGATTTTGGACAAGATTTTAAGAATTTTGTGCGAAAAGAACCAAGAGAGAACAGACATACTCTCTTTTGGATTATGTTTGGTCCAATGTAAGGCAGTATACACTTTGTATACCAGACATGTAGTAGATCAGGCTTTTAAGTTCGGCAAATATAGCACAAAGTGCAGTGAAACAGTCCATACATGGTTCAAAAAAGACGCAAGGATGCTTAATGGTCTATGGCAGTGAGGGTGGTTCATAATAGATCCCTGGAAGGGATAATACTGCAGATCTGGTAGTCTAGGACAGTAAGGGGGTTGATCAATGGATCTATGAACCACCATTCAGCCCTTGGCACTGTTTTTCAGGGAGAAAGGCAAAGAAAGAGAGGCAGAAAGTAAGAGGCAGAGTGCAGTATGTGCAGCTATGTAAAGTAGATGTAAAATGGGCCCCGAGAATAATTTTCACTGGTGGGCTGCAAGAATCACCTCCACTGGTGGACCCCAAGAATCAACTTCAATGGTGGACCCCAAGAATCGCCTCCACTGGTGGACCTCAAGAATCACCACCACTGGTGGGACCAAAGAATCACCTCCACTGGTGGACCCCAAGAATCACCTCCACTGGTGGGCATCAAGAATCACCTCCACTGGTGGGACCCAAGAATCACCTCTACTGGTGGACCTCAAGAATCCCCTCCACTGGTGGGCCCCAAGAATCAGCTCCACTGGTGGACACCAAGAATCAGCTCCACTGGTGGACCCCAAGAATCACCTCCACTGGTGGGCTCCAAGAATCCTCTCCACTGTTGGGCCCCAAGAATTAACTGTATTGGTAGGCCCCAGGAACTCCAGTCTGACACTACTTGTGCCCCGGGGTTTTGTGCTGTAGTGTTTTATTGCTTAGTGTACTATGTTTTAGTATCCAAATTTCTGGTGCCCAGTAGTTTACTGCTTCTTTTTTGTGGTGTCCTGTGTTTTTTTGTTCTGTTGCTTGCTGTTCATTAGTTTAGTGTCCCACTCCCTGGTGTCCACTGCATTTTTTTTCTTTTGCTTATTGTTCATTGGTTTGGTGTTCAAATCCTTGCTGTCCAGTGGTTTGGTGCCTCTACCCCCTGGTGTACTGTGTTTTAGTGTTCTATTGCTTGAGTCTAATGCCCTAGTCCCTGGTGTCCAGTGGTTTAGTACCTCTTTTCCTGATGTGTTGTGGTTTAGGAGTTCATTGCTTGGAGTCTATTGGTTCGGTGACTCAATCCCTTGTACCTCTGGTTTAGTGTTCTACTGCTTGGTGGACATTGGTTTGGTGTCCCAGTTCCTGGTGTCCAGTAGTTTTAGGTATTTCCAGGCAGAGGTTTACTGGCTCCAGCCTATGTAGTAGTAACTGGACCTTGATTTCTATTGGTTGATTGTCATAGCCTTCATGTCCTTTGGATTGTTTTACCTGGGACCCTGTTGACTGTGACCTTGGTGAATGTGACCCTAGAGCTTGTGGTGCTTGTGACCCTGGTGTTCAGTGGAATTTTCTTGCTCAGTCCTTGGTGACTTTTGCATCTAGTCATGTAGCAACAGAGATTTACTACATATTAATCTCTCTTTTTCGTCTTATCCCAAAACCTGGGGAATCAGTGAGCCCTGTTCCCTGGTGTCCAGAGTTCCTTAGTGGCCCCTGATTTTTTTGGCTTCAGACTTTTAAAGGGGTTGTCTCACTACGAAGATCATAGTTGAAAATGTGGGGACCAAAAATCTAAGGATGTACATCCTTGGTTACTATTGGCAAAGTGCTACGGTTTTAGAGAACGGGCTGGTTTACATGTGCTTAGCAACGGTGTTTGTTTACTGGTCAGGGAAGCATTCTGTCCTGCACAGGTCGTGCACATGCAAAGGTAAGGCAGTGAAGAGGAGGGGCAGAGATGTGTGTATTGGCAGGCAAGGAGGAGAAGCAGTGTGAGGACATGCAGGGGGGTTGTGTGTATTGTATTCCTCTTCACTGCCTCTCCTCCATCCCTGTGGCTGCATATACACAAATTCCTGTGGATGCAAATACACCCTTCCACGATCTTCACTGCCTCTTTTCCATCCATGACGCTCCAAATACACACAACCCCCCTGCATGTCCTCTCACTGTTTTCTCCCCTTGCCTGCCAATACAACACACCCCTGCCCCTCCTTCACTACCTTTCCCTTTGCATGTGCATGACCTGGGCAGGACAAAATGCTTCCCTGACCAGTAAACAAAAAACCGTTGCTAAGCACAAAGTAAACCAGCCCGTTCTCTAAAACCGTAGCACTTTTCCAATAGTAACCAAGGACGTACATCCTTAGTTTTTTGGTCCCCCCATTTTCAACTAAATCTTCGTAGGGGAAAAACCCCCTTTTAAAATATTTTTTGTAGATTAAAATAATAGAAAATGTGTTGCAGAATGGTGCCAGTTTATGAAATGTTCTAGATTAATGGAAGGTCATGAAAAAGTGAATAAAATTTACCCTTCAATTTACATGAACCTAGTCCAAATGCAATCTGCTGCCGTTACTGTGTTATAATCGGAGAATCTTGAATTGCCATGTAGACTGTTACCCAGGTTTCTGAGACTACTAGTTATAGTACAAGGTGAAATATCACAATACTTTTTACTCAGCTTTTATAGAAGCAGATAACTCTAGTAGTGAATGGATTTCTTTAGCAAAGTTTTAGGGCGTGTTCCCACGGCCAGAAAATTCAGGGTTTTATCCCGGGGTATTTGTCCGTTTTTTGTGCCATGCACATGGCCCCAGGGGGGCGGCTTTCCTCTGCGATGAGTGGAGAAAAGCCCTGTCCCTTCCCATAGACATGTTCATATTCCGTCCGAAAACTGGACGGAAGAATAAACTGTAGAATTTTTTTTCGGGGGGGCCCGGCTTTTTGAAAAACAGCCGGGGGGGGGAAAAAACCCCGTGCGGGGGGACTCTGCAGGGGGGTTGTACATGGGGGGGCCCGTGTAAAAGTTTGGGGTGGGTTTTCAGCGGCGCAAAACCGCAAACTGAAAAACGCCAAAAAAATCCCGGGGGGCAGGGGCCTTGTACTTCTACTGTTTCATTTTTGGCCACACACTGTTTTCATTGTTAGAAGAAGAAATACAGTCTACTGTATATGATTCTGCACAACACTAATCAAGTATAGGTGCTGCTAGAAAAACCAATGGTTCCAAATGTAAGTAAAATCTTTAACGGCACAAATTACAAATTTTCTACAATTAATTCATCGTGACAAGACAATGGGCTCTAGACCAATAAAGTGATATCCACATAAATCGGAATGATTCAGTCATTGAGGACCTTTATCAACAACAGAGTGAGTCAAAAGTCCCAGGACTCCATTTTATTTCAGAAACGGAAGGGAAAATAACATATCTGAATACCCCAGCAAGTAATAGGTGAGCCGTCTTCTGGATCTTCACCATATTGGATCAAGGGCAAGTATTTCCAATGGGAGGGTGAACATGTAGCAAATCAAAGAACACCAGAAATTAATTGTCACAATCAGATTTTAATATCTCTTGTAGTTCAAAAGTTATCAACACAGAAAGTTGGATCAAGTGTGAATGTTCCCTGTGATTCACAGATAGTCCCTAGTGCTGAACACAGAGCTGAAGGCGCTGGACCGATCGTTATGAACCCACAAGAGAACTTTCTGGATTGATAATTTTTGACCCACAAGAGATATTGCAAAACTGATTGCAGCAATCAATTTCTGAAACAATTCCGGTCTTCTTTGATCTGCTACATGACCACTTTACCATTGGTAAAACATGCCCTTGATCCAATACAGCAGCTTTCAAGATGGCGCCATGTTCCGGGCATAGCCTTTACCCATTACTTACTGGGGTATTCAGATAACTCATTTTCGTATTCGTTTCTGTAATAAAAAACTGTCCTGGGACCTTTGACTCTCCCAGTAAAATGGCAAATGAGAGTCATGTAGCAAAAATGTCCTCACATATATGATGTTCATAACGTACGATGGGCCCTGATTATGAACGTCCTATGACTGAGGACAATTTTGATATTTGACCCTTATCTTCCATTATACATCCACTGTTGACTCGTTGACTGAATTATCCAAATTTATGTTTACATCACGTTATTGGTCTAAAGCCCATTGTCTTGTCATGATAAATTGATTTTGGGAAATTTGTAATTTAGTTTCCCCAAAAAAATTGTATTAAGATTTGTCTTACATTTTGGCCACATTATGAACCT